>RJWJ010002077.1:0-109511 GCA_004363605.1 Indri indri | reverse complement strand
AATAGCAATAGTGCATTCAAGTCTTTTCCTGTATGTTCCACATTTTATTCTTTTATCACTCCTTCAGGCGTGGAGTTAGATACTGATTTTCACATGAGGAAAATGAGGTGGAGAGAGTAGTTTGGTTTAACATCTGTGTGCTTTCGCTGTGGACCATACTTATCAGGATGACATTCTGTTATTGCAAATCTGTGCTATAAATTTACTGGATTACAAAGCTTTAAAGATGTGGGTAGCTGGGTACTATAACACTACTCAGAATAGCTGCCTGAATGGGGAAATATGTGTACTTTAACACTGACACTTTTAAAAGAGAGTGTATTTCATGAGATGAATTGTCTGTCTTATATGCAATTGCAAATCATTTCCATTTCATCAGATTCAGAATCACATTCAAAGTGATTTTGAATACAAACCAATATTGGGCAAGTAGCGGATTATGTTAAATTGTACGGGCAAATTGAGAAAGCTGATTTGAGCAGCTGTGCCTTCATGATTTAAAATGCTAGTTTCTTATGGAACAATTCTTATTTCCTCTGAAACTTTGATTATGTATACATTCATCCCTTTCAGTTTTAGCATCACAAATCTGGTTTGGAATTAGGGATATTTTTTATTGAGAATAATAAGAAACATATGAAAGTTTTGATTTATTGTAATATGTGATTATATAATTTATCATATATTCTATTATGTTATAATTTGGGCTTTTAAAATAATTTTCTGTTTTAAAATCTCTCACAAGGTCTTTCTTAAGACACCTTTATTCATCTCTGCAATTAGCAGCAATAGTTTCAAATCTTTGGCAAGTGGATAATTTCCAAATTTCGTGTTTCTCTCTGAATTGTATTCTGAATAACTTTAAACATTTGTCTTTCATAAAAAATGAACTTCTTGATCTTCATTTTTAGGAAAAACTATTAAACTAAAAGATCTGACAATGTAATACTCATATGAGTTTAAAGAATTTATGGCTTAAATGAGCCTGAATTCTAATTTACCTTTTACTTTGAGCTTAGCTACTGTTTTTGATTAATATGCATTTCATACATTAACTGCTTCCTTTAATCTCCTGTCAACTTTATAATAGGTAAGTGATACTCCCTCGCACCCTACTCTATGATACATTTAAAGAAAGATAAAAAGTCAATTTAGGCTTTTCTAAAACTACCATTTTCGAATATAAGTTTCTGAATTGCTTTACATATTTACTGAAGATGTAATGAATTCAAGGTAGTCATTATATGTCTAGATCAGGTTAGCACATTAAAGACTTTATGTATCTTCAACCATAGGAATCATAGTATCTACAAACGAAAACACTCTGTATCTCTAAGCAATTCAGAACTCATATTCTAGAATGGTAGTGAGCAAAGCAAGGATGTCTACTCTTACGCCTTCTTTTTAACATATGCTGGAGGTCTCAGCCAGTGCAATAAGGCAATAAAAAAAGAGAAAAAATTAGCCCGGTGTGGTGGTGTGCACCTATTGTCCCAGCTACTCAGGAGACTGAGCAGGAGGATAGCTTGAGCCCAC
The DNA here is from genome assembly GCA_004363605.1 of Indri indri. Lineage (NCBI taxonomy): Eukaryota > Metazoa > Chordata > Mammalia > Primates > Indriidae > Indri > Indri indri. The sequence continues at coordinate 107,975 of RJWJ010002077.1, read as the reverse complement.
GAGTTTGAGGTGACAGTGAGCTATAATAACACCATTGCACTCCAGCCTGGCTGAGACAAGAGTGATACCTTGTCTCAAAAAGAAAAAAAAAAAAAAAAAAGGCAATATTAAGTGTTGTTGGTGAGGATGCAAAGTGACTACAACTCTTGTGCATTGCTTGTAGGAGTATAAAATAAGATTTTGAAATATAATTTGGCAATTTCTTTAAAAGTTAAATTTACATTTACCATAAGATTCATCAATTTCACTATTAGTTATTTGTCTAAGGGCAATGAAAACATGTTCACACAAAAACTTGCACACAAATGTTTGTGGTGACTTTATTCATAATATCCAAAATTCAACCCAAATACCTATCAATAGAAGAATAGATAAACCAAATGCAGTATATCCAATATAAGGAAATACTACTCAATGATAAAAAGGAATGAATTACTGATACTTGTAACAACATGGATAAATCTCCAAAACACTATTGAGCCAATGAAGCTAGACACTCTATGATTCCATTTATATGAAACTCTAGAAAAAACTAATATACACCCAGAGTGAAGATGATTCACTGGAAAGGAATACTAGGAAATATTTTGGGTTGATGAAAATGTTCTATATCTTCACTGATGTGATTATAGGTTTATGCATTTGTCACAGTTATTGAAGTGTACATTTAAAATAGATGTATTTCATTGTGTGTAAATTATACCTGAATAAAGATGAAAAATGATGATATTTTTAAATTTTATTTATACTTGATTCCCAAAGGAAAATAAAAGATAAATGAACACTCAAGCATAATTTCAAAGTTAAGTCCTGTTTGAAACTATATAAAAGTATTTCTTAAAAGACAATTTCTAACATCTAAGTGTAACAATTATGATTTTCAATGTATTTGTGCAGAAAATGGTGGTATATTTCATTTAAAATTGATTGATTAAAGGAACATTGTAATCAGAGGAAAGTATCAAGTGTAGAAACAAGATTAAATGAAGAGTCACATTCAAAATAATAATGTTAAGTGATACTTAGAAACTACATCCTGGAGACATGTTATTTGTTTTTTTAGAGAAACAGAGCCATATATTAATGTGAAAGATATTTAAAAGTGAATATTAATGTGTAGAGCAAAACCCATTGTATTGACAAAGATGTATCATAACTGACTGTACCTTGCAATAAGGAAATGTCTTGGGTTTTTTTAGGCTTTTTTTCTTATAGGAATTAATATCAACCGATATTTCCTATTTTCTCTTTATTTCTCGAACCACACCCTTCCTCATATTACCCTTTTTCCCAAAAGAAGAAGTGAATGAATTCACCACGTCTTATTTTAGATTTTCATTTTAAAAACAAAATAAAAGATTCTACCTGTTTCTCCTTCTCTCTCTTATCTCCAAAGTTACATATTTAACTTCATTATGCTGTACCTCAAAATGTTTTTTAAGCAATTTTTGTATTATAAAGAAGACATTATTATGGAAATGTGTCTTAAGTTCAATGGTACAGGACATTATGAATTTGTTCCCATCTTATAAGGCATCAGAAAAGTGTAAAGTACTGCGGAATGGATTATATCTGTTATGTCTTCTCTCAAAGTGATAATTTTTTGTGATCTTTTATTTTCTGTCCCTTTCTTTTTCTTTATGAGCTTTGTCTGTAAAACTCACTCTAATTGCTCAGCTAACCTTTTCTTCCACCCAGGCAAACCACGTGAAGTCCATAGGTGATACTACTTTTTTGAGGCTTGACGGACCCTGCTGAGATATCAAACTTGGTTACTTTCCTTAGCACTCCTTTTTGCTAGTAAGTCTTAACTTTATTAATCTCTGTTAACCTTTCCACAGATTCCTTATTGGGCGAGAAAAGCCAGGAGAAGTGAGCGAGGTCGCCCAGTTGATAAGCCAGACTCTGGAACAGGAGCGGCGCCAGAGAGATCTTGCAGAGCGCCATTACACCCAGTATGATGCTGATGACGATGAGGTAAGTGGAACTTGCAAACATTCTTTTTCCTATGTTTCCTACTTTGTAAAACTCTCTTTCTACCACTTACCAGTGTGACAGGTTTTTTGCAGTTTCTTAAGGAAGATGTGTCTACATGGAACTAAAGTATTCAACCTCACAAAAAAGAAATACTACTTGCATCTGATATTAACTTACAAATCAAATCATGGTATCCTATTTACAGTAAGAAGACTGGGCACAAGTCTTACCTTTTACCACACTATCATAAGGACATTGGTAGAAACAAAAAAGGATAAAAATACCAAAATGTGAATAATGGCTATCTTCATTGCTAGGATTAGGTGATTTTCTCTCTCTGCTTTATATTTTTTCAATCTTTTCCGAATGTTCTACAATAAGTATGTGATGCTTTTTTAAAAAACGAGCAAACATTTTAAATGAAAAAACACACCCATACATGCACAAACATAAACAGAAAAGTACTAAAGATTGCTGAGTGTTTCCAGAGGTTTTTTTCTCCCCCCGGGAGGAAAAAGTTCTTTGGATCTGTTCGCTGTGATTTGTGCTAACATAATGCAGAACAAAGCTTTTCCACTAGCACATGTTCCATAGAGTAGATACATATTGGAATAATTTTACATCCTGCTCTCTGTGGAAGATCAAGTAAATGAATAGAAGCTAACCCCCAAGTGAAAACAGCTCTCCGGAACCCTGTGTGTTGTAATATAATACAGATGCTGGTCTATTTCTAATGTCATTGCCAAACGTACATTGATATAATGAGACAACATGCTTTATTATAAACACGTTTAAACATGCATATGTTTCATATTGGCATGTCAAAAGATCCATCAACAATTTAGTTGTAGTATTTCATACTCCATAAACTAGTAAATATTCAGATAAAACAAATACTCTTCTTTATACCAGCTGATGAAAGCACAGTGAAACTTCATGGTTCAACCCCTACTCATCTGAATATATTATTTTTTCAGAACTGTTTTTGGTTTCTAGCTAGGACTTAAAGAAGATTAATAAATGGACATTCACATATTTTCCATGTATTCTAATCTGTGATGTTTTAATCTAAGTGTACGTTAAGTTTTCATGGGTATGCAGTATAATAAGGATATATTCCCCATTTACTGCAGTAGAAAATTAGAAGTGGTATATTAGTTAACTTTTGATCAGAGAATAATACATTAGAAAGCCTTTATATGAATAAATTAGTCTCTTAGAATTCAATTTATTTGATTTAGTTTTTCATTTGCAGAGTCAATTTGAAATGGCAGGTATTTTTTCATTATACTGAGATACTGTGTATGAAAATATATTGTCTTGGATTTTCAAAGTAAAAAAGCAATTTCTCCAAATATTTGAACTTGCATCTTACCTAGTTTTTAATTCTCTGCCTTAGTATTTTGTGTTTTATCAGAGACATTTATTTGCTTTGGTTGCAAGCCTATTTTAGGACTGTAGAATCATCCTCTGCAGGTTTGGTTTTTACCTCCTCACTCTGCCAGAAAGAGTTTAGACCTGAGGTTCAGGGGTGTACGGTGACATCAAGTGGTGGAAGGGGAGGCGGCCAAGCTTTCTAGCACATTAACTGCCATGCAAGTTGTATTTAACTCCCACTAGTTTTGAGCCCAGAGCCTGTGAAGCATATGTAACTCGCATGTCTCTTTACCTTGGGACCTGCATGGTGCACAGGCAACTCACGCTGCCATGCTGTAGAATCCATGTTACATGACAGGTGGCCCCCCAGGCAAAACCTCAGAAAACAATAAAAAATAACAATTTTTTTTATTAAATTAGAAAGAACCATGTTGTTTTCAAAGTTTTTATTTTATTTTCTTAATAAAACACTGTGGCCCCAAGAAAAAATATTTTTTTCTAGTGTGGCAGTCAATGTGCTTGTCTCTGTGCCTCAATGTCTCTGGGATTGGGCTAGATGTCTAAATTCCTTTTAGCTTCTAACATTCCATGAGTATGAAGTAAGACATTAAGTCTAACAAGGAAAAGGGGAAAATAAGACAGTCAGATCTTTAAGGCACCACAAGTGAAATTTTTAGATCACATACCACATACTTCCTCCAGTTATTTTGAGGAATTGATCACTTCCATCTCCAAAAGTTGATATAAGATTTCCTTTAATTTGATAATTTGAGTAAGTGGGAAAAGAATATTTGTTACTCAACATTTCATATGCCAAGAAACATATCATATACCAAGTGGAAGATTGCTATGAGTTTTTCTGTTTGCCTGTTTTTGTAAAGAAATCAGAGTCATTGTCACCTGAGCAGATGTTTTCAGGAATAAGGGGCATTAATAAATAATTCAGGGCAGGCATTTTGCAAGGTGCCTTTCCTATGCGATCTCATTTAATCTGTAAAACAACCTGAAGAGATTTTCTCTTTGTTTTCCCTAGAAGTGCAGCAACTGAGGGTTTTTTCATAGTGGTACAGCTACTAGTTGGCAGAGTTAGAATTGGAATAGGGTCTTGGTAACTTCCAAGCCTGGACTCTGCAACTCACTGTGCTGTTTTTTAACGCAGTGGCTGGAACACTCCTGCTGGGTCTGTCTATATTCAGGCACACACAGAATAACTGGATAACAAAAGATGTTAAGAGGATTCCTCTTTTGGGTGATGGAGATTCTTATAATACTTAGGTTCTGTGACTCTTTATTCTATATTTCTAGTAATAGGGAAATCAGTTCCTTGGAGAATTTTTTTACTCTAGGCAGCAATCCTTAAGAAGAGTCATCTTTATAAAGTTTAAAGAGGAGAATAATTGAGTATACAAATATTTTACCAAAAAATTAGATTTTAGCTTTAAGTTAAATTTTTTGTTCTTTTTTCAAATTGTACAAATAGAAACCAGGTGCTTGCTACTATGTTACTCCAAGTAACCCTCAGTTTATTGAAAAAGTCAAGGAGCCTTTTCCTTTGTATCTCTCTCTCGTCCTGCTCTCTGACTTGTGTTTTCTCCCTTTCTTATATTTTATACACTGTCTCACCAAAACATGCCCAGGTAAAACCAACTATTAATTCTCTGTGACTAATAGAGATAAAAGCTGTACGAATAATGAAAATGTGTTCCAGTGTTAAGATATCAAATTATCACTTAATTCAAATTCTTTTTTTACTAATGCTAGCCAATATTATTAAATTGATTGATTTGAGTATTATCTCCCTATTTTCTATTTATCCTCTCTCTTTGTTAAAGAAAAGTAAAATGTCCAAGAGGAGTAAAGGAAATGAGAAGAACCAATATTGGATATCCAATGGATAATTGGTCCTTGAATAATTGAGTTAATTTCATATGTAATTGAACAATTTCTCGATTTATATATCCTTGTTAGATCAGGCTCTGGATGTGTGTTAATCACTCTCTTGATTTCCCACTTTGCTTATAATTGGTAGAATCGTCTTGTGATTTTAAAGTTAGAATCATTTTTATTTGACAGTGTCCCCTGTAACATTCCTTGGACCAGCCAGGAAAACCTCTAATTAGATACAGAACATCCAGGTTCATCCAACTGATTTCCAGAGCCAGCCCTTAGATCAGCTTGTCTGCGCAGGATAGATAGCTTCTGTTTTTGAGCAAATAACCCAAGGTTGATTGTAACTTGGAACTTGTCACATTGAGCTGAGGGAGAGTTGCTTTCTTGAATTGGCTGCATGGAAAATATTGCAGTGTGAGAAATATATCCTGAAATTGTAAAAGTATAGTGGTTATCTAAGAACTATATTGAGAAAAAACACTTTACCATGTATTGCTTATGCTAGATATATATTTTTTAATGCTTTAGGAAACTGTAAGGCATACTATAATAAAATTTGAACTGTATATATAATTTTAAAACTCTGTTTAAATTTCTGCTCTTTCTGTTTTTTCTCCAAATATTCAAACTAGAAGACTTTAAAACATGCAAACAGCCAATTCCATTTTAACACACATTCCTGTTTCTATTTACTCTCTGTTAAACATTCTGATTTTCTAAAAAAATTTCAAGTGGCTCTGCCTATAGGCTGAAGAGTAAAAAGGAGGAGCCTATAAAGAAGGAAGAGATGAAAATCTAAAAAATTGAAAAATTTTAAATGTACATCTGAATATATCTATGATTAGTGATTGCATTTCTGGGTTTAATAGAATTATTGTGCATTTGTTTTTGGGTTTTTTTTCTTTCTCGTTTTCAACAATCTGAAAGGTAAGCACGGAGGATTTCAGTAAGCCCCTCAGATAGTAATGTCTCACAAAATCTGGGGGTATGGTAAATTTTTCAACTAGAATTTAATTTTTTTTTTTTTTTTTTTTTGAGACAGAGTCTCACTCTTTTGCCCGGGCTAGAGTGCGTGCCGTGGCATTAGCCTAGCTCACAGCAACCTCAAACTCCTGGGCTCAAGCGATCCTCCTGCCTCAGCCTCCCGAGTAGCTGGGACTACAGGCATGCGCCACCATGCCCAGCTAATTTTTTCTATATATTTTTAGTTGTCTGATTAATTTCTTTCTATTTTTAGTAGAGACGGGGGTCTCGCTCTTGCTCAAGCTGGTTTCAAACTCCTGAGCTCAAACAATCCGCCCGCCTCGGCCTCCCAGAGTGCTAGGATTACAGGCGTGAGCTGCCGCGCCCGGCCTAGAATTTAATTCTTAATAATATTTACTCTTTTGTCATACTCCACCACTATCAATGTTTAGCCTTTTAGTGGTGAGATGATATAATTCTGGTATATATTTTGTGTCGTGTGTGTGTGTATTGTGAATATCTTTCTATCAAATAGCATTATGCAATTTGAAATGTTGTAGGCTCAGATTGGAAATGCAGATAAACTGATACTGTATCCTGTTTTTGAATTAGAAAATAGATATGGTCATGATCTATTATATATGCATTTTTAAAATTGTATGATTATTTGGCTTCCTCAATAATGCTTTTAAGACATAATATTTACTGTATTGTGAAATCTTGGACTATAGATAGCATTTCAAAGTCTCTTCAGACAATTGTTCCTAACAAGATTAATTGTTACTCCAGAAACTGAAGACCCTTCTGTTAAAATATAATCTTTTTTCATAATTTGTTTTCATTACTGAAAATTAATATCATTATAACAATATTATAGCAACATTATTTTGTAGAACTTTTATAAGTATTAAATACAATTTACAGCAACTACCTACATGAATATGGATTTTTATTGCTTGTATAAACATGTAATAATTAGAGGCAAAAAAATAACGGAAGTTATGGTTTGCATAAGTATTAAAAAGTTTACAAGGATATAATTTTTATGTGGCAAACATTAAAGAGGTAACATTAAATTTGACTCAGACTATTTGCTGTTCCTGATTGGAAATAGCTTGTGTGTGTGAATAAGAGATTGCGGTTATTATGGATGGCCTTTTAATAATGTGAATTTAATAATGTAAATTGGCTTTATACTATGTCTATACTATTGAGAAACTAAAAGTAGAAGCATTTTTACCAAGGTGCGGCAATATTCTCCTAGTACTCTCCAGTGTGTGTTACAGCCAGCACGAGGACTTCAGTGTTTTATCCTATGCTTTATCATTAGGCTGCTCTCTTTAGCGGGGGGAAAGCCTTCTTTAATTTTTTTTGTCAACCATTTTAGAGCACTGTGGCTGAATTGCAAGGAGTGTCTGGCAACTGCAATAACAATAACAACCATTTTCTTAAGGTTTGTTTTTTGGTAGAAAATAATGCTTGTCTATACTTTCCTGCTTCATGTGTGAAATTAAATATTCTATGCATCTTATTAACAATCTCTATGCTCTGAAGAGCTTCTCTAGAACAGTGTGTTTTGTGTGTTGAATAATAGTCTGAAAATAATCATTTGAAAAAATATTTGATTCAGAAACATAGCACATATTTTAGGTACAGTTTCTGCAATTTTTACTCATTTCTTAATATTTAGCCATGGATGTTTTTAACCCCTAACACTTTAAATATTTTGTGATTGAAGTTAAAGAGAAAAAATAATCATATCTGACAGAAATGCTATAGGATGTTTACGTAATACAACATACATAGTGATTTTTATTGTCTTTAAATTTAGTTTTTTTTTTTTAGAAAAGAATCTTTCGATACAAAGTTCTTTATGTTTCAAAACACTAAATGTATATATCTTTAAATATATGACTTTAATAATATAAATGTAAATACATATAGCAATGTTTATTTGCATGACTTATATGGCAGACATTCCAAAATGTCTAAAAAGGCATTACACTTTAAATACCAAAATAACCCTTAGTATCTTTAGCTGTCAATAATAGAGATAGCAGAGCTTAAAAATGAAGGTCAGGTGTGTGTAAAAGTTATACTGGCTTAGGGTGATTAGAGGAGCCTGAAGAATAAAAGAAATATAAAACCTTTCTAACAGCTTGTTCACAGACTCAAAATTTGATTGGATCTTTAAAATCATTAAATTTAATTGCATCCTTTGATTTGTGATCCCCAGATCTATAATAATTGTCATTGTCATTGAAACCCAGAATCACTAAGGTGCTTGGAAAACATTCAGTTGGTGATTGTATCCATGCTTGATCCCCCTAAGCAGTGTGCACACACCCGCCACTTACACATACACACGCACTGTCCCCAAGGGCGGGCATCCTGCTCTGCTCGAAAGGCCCTCTCTAGGAATTTCCTTTGTTTATAGAGACATTTATAACACTGAGTTCAGACAGAAAGGTGGACAGAAAGGTTTTTGTTTTTTTTTTTTTTCTTTCTTTTTCTCTTGACTACCGTGTCAAGGTGAGATAGAGGTTAGGATGGGAACTTTCACCGAAGCAATGTCATCTTTTTTGTACCTCATTTTCTTCATTTAATTTTTTAAAATTATTAGACAAATGATCTGAATACAATTTCTTCTTTTCTTTCCAGCTTCCACATTGTGATGTTATTTACTCATGAGCTAGGTACAAAACACCAAATAAACTTTATTATATTCTTCTATCATTAAATTTCTTTAAAAGTATTGAGTTTGTACTCGCTAGAAACCATGCTAGAACAATTCTATATTACAACGATGAACCACAGAGTTGTCAGTGTTAAAGTGATGTCATAGAAACAAACACAACTGGCAGTATTTTTCCAACTTTAGAAACATTTATATTTCATAAGTTGAATATGATTTTTTACCAAAAAGTTCTAAAATACTAAAAGATACAGTGAGAGATGGACCTTACTAGCCTGAGAAATGACTTACTTTCCCATGGGCCACAGGAATCCCCTGATTTCTCTGTGCGTTTGCTTTTCCTGTTTTCTGTACCTTGAACATCATGGATTATACCTACTCTTTGTTGCCCTTATATGTCTACTTAATCCTGTTCACCTTTCAGAGTTCTGTTTAAGTTTCATCTCTCCACCATGCTTTCTTGGGCTCTCTCAGCTGGGCTAGGGGCCCTTTTTTCAATGAGTCAGTAGCACCATGTGTATCTCTGTCTATCATTATTTACCCATAAATTTCTCTCATTAGCCTATAATCTTTTCAATGGGAGGTTTCAATGGCTAGTTGATTTTTAATACATACAGGATGGGCACAGCACTGGGCAAATTAGAGGAAGGCAAGAAATTAAACTGAATTGAATCATACAAAGGAGGTTGAAATGAAAATTTTGGAATGTAGAGTTGAATGGGAGTGAAATTTAGTGGAAAACATAATCTGAGGTAGTGAGAGAAGAATAGTATGGAATAGAGCAGTAAAAGGAATGTCAAACCTAGCAAGACTAGAGATTGAAAATAGGGAAAGGACTAAAGGAATAATATGTACTGCCTTTTGGTGCTTAGGAATTTAGCACTTTTCTATGGGCTTTTGCTTTCTACCACAATTTGTTTGTCTTGAGAGATCATAAATTTGCTAGAGGATCCTATCTCTATCACACTAAACCAAAATCCTCCCCATGTAAAACCAGGAAAAAAATGAATATGCCTATTTCATCCCTTGAAAACCTTTGGGACTATTGAAATAGCACCTTGGTGACTCACATTGACATGACTTCTTTTTAGTCATAACTGAATATACCTCTAACAGAAACAGAATAATCAAAATGGCCTAAATTATGTCAAGATCAATACTGCATAGCTAGCCTCATCTCCTTCCCATTGTATTAACTTAGAAATAGCCTTTAATCATGGAAATATAATTTTGATTATAGATATATACTTTCATCTGCAATAAAAACTGAATGGTGACCTGACCAACGACTGATATGCTAAAGCTGTTTTATCATGGGGATATGCCAGGCTTGATAAAAGCTTCATTCATTTTAAACTGATATTTGTGCTAGTAAGGATGGTAAAAAAAAAAAAACAAAACAAAACAAAAAAAAACACCGATTGATTGATTTCTGGAGTTCTAATTCCTAAACGGATTTTTTAAAATTATTTTATTAAGATAAAATTGACATAAAATGAAAGGCATAATCTTAATGTATAATGTGATGTTTTTATCATTTTATATCTCCATTTTAAAATCAACTGTAATGAGGGATAATTGCCATACAATAAAATGTACCCATTTTAAGTATATTTAGCAGTTTGATGAGTAACCACCACCATGATTAAGATATAGAACATTTCTAGTACCCTAAATAGTTACCGTGTAAAACTTTGCAGTCACTCTCAAGTGGAAGCATCCTTCAGTCTGACACTGTAGGTTAATTTTGCCAATTGTAGAATGTCATTCAAATAAAATCACAAAGTACTTACATTTTTATGTCTGACTTCTTTCACTTGTCATAATGTCATATTTATCCTTAATAATTAAGTGTTATGATGATACTGTAATTGGTATTGCTTTGAGTTATAGTAGACAAAACCCATGGCCCGTGTAAACTGGGATGCCTAATTAGAGAACTCCATCATAAAGCTGGAACCTCATCAGTTATACTATAAGCTATAAGATGAAAATAAATCTACCACACCAGGGACTGCATGGAAAATTACCAGTGTCAAACCTTGGTGTTGAGTGGAAGGAAAGAAAAAAATTTTCTCTGAGAAATCATGATCACAAGGAGCCTGAATTTATGCTACTTTTCAAAATAATTTTTCTTTATTAAAAATAAATTTTTTAAAAAAGCATGTCTTTCCTTGGGGCATTCACCTTTAGTAAAGCCTAAAAGTTAAGGTTTCAAGAAGTATGTGTTTACAGTTTCAAGGTACAAAACTCACAGGGAAATAAAATACCATGAGTAACGAACAGCAGAAAATGGAAGGAAGCAGGGAGGGAAGGAGGAAAAGAAAAGAAAGAGAAAAACAAGGGAAAGGAAGGTAAGCTCAAAATCGTTTTATTATCAATTATACCAAACTGGAACAAATATCTCTAGTTGCATATAACTTATTCCAGAAGACATACAAATGAAAGTAGGACAATTTCAACACGAAGAATGCAGTGAAATCTTGAGAGTGTTGGATGTATGAGAGGAAACGAGGTATAACCTTAGTACCAAAACCTAATAATAATGAGAAAGAAAACTTATAGGGCCATAATTATTAATTGTTATTAAACTGTAGTGAATTTAGACTGTGGGGCAAAAGAATGAACAAGTTGGTTAAGGAGCCCAGAAACAGCCTTTTAGATATATGAAGACCTGATTTGTGGCATAGATAATATTCTAGATGAGTTGAAAAATGTTAGGCTTTTCAATAAAGAGAAAATTGTGAAATTAAACCCCCATCTAATCCATACCCCAAATTCAGTCTAGTTGGATTGACTATTGAAGTGTGAAAAGCAAAAATATAAAGTTTAGAAGACAGTGTAGAAGAATATCTTTACTCCATCAGTTTTTAGAAATATTTTCTTAAATGAATCACTTAAGAAAGCAAAACCATAAAGGAAAGGATTGAGAAAACTAGCTACATTAAAATTAAGAACTTCCATTCATGAAAAGAATACCTTTAAGAAAGCAAAAAGATAAACTAGAAGCTGGAATAAAATGTTTGAAAAATAACTTAAAGTGAATTACAGTCATGTGTTGCTTAACGACAGCGATATGTCACAAGAAATGTGTTGTTAGCCTGTTTCATCATGTGAACCTCACAGAGTGTATTTACACAGACCAAGATGGTATAGCCTGCTGAACACCCAGGCTGTGGTATAGCATATTTGCTCATAAGGCTACAAACCTGTACAGCATGTTAGTCTAGTGAGTACTGTAGGCAGCTGTAACACAATGGTCGGTATTTGTGTATCTAAACATTTCTAAACATAGAATTACAATAGAAATACAATATAAAAGATAAATAGTACACTTGAATACAGCACTTAACTTGAATGGAACTTGTGAGTAGGTGAGTGAAGGATGAGCAAATGGGAAGACTTAGGACATTAGTGTACACTACTGTAGACTTTATAAACACTGTATACTTAGGCTATGCTAAATTTGTTTTTAAAATTTCTTTCTTCAATGATAAATTAACCTTCACTTACTATAACTTTTTTACTTTATAAAGTTTTTAATTTTTTTAACTTTTGACTCTTATAATAGCACTTAGCTTAAAACACAAACACATTGTACAGTTGTACAAAAATATTTTCTTTCTATCCTTATTCTATAAGCTTTTTCCTGTTTTTAAAATTTTTTATTTTTATCTTTTTACTATTTAAAGTTTTGTGTTAAAAACTAAGGCACATACACACCAGCCTGGGCCTACACAGGGTCAGGATCATTAATATCACTGTCTTCCACCTCCATACCTTGTCCCACTGGGTCTTTGGGGGCAATGACATGGATGGAGCTGTCATCTCCTAGGATAACAATGCCTTCTTCGGGAATACATCCTGAAGGACATTCCTGAGGCTGTTTACAGTTAACTTTTTTTTTTTTTTTTTTTTTTTGAGACAGAGTCTCACTCTCTTGCCTGGGGCGAGTGCCATGGCGTCAGCCTAGCTCACAGCAACCTCAAACTCCTGGGCTCTGAGCAATCCTACTGTCTCAGCCTCCCGAGTAGCTGGGACTACAGGCATGCGCCACCATACCCGGCTAATTTTTTCTATATATATTTTTAGCTGTCCAATTCATTTCTTTCTATTTTTGGTAGAGACGGGGGTCTTGCTCTTGCTCAGGCTGGTCTCGAACTCCTGAGCTCAGAACGATCCGCCCGCCTCGGCCTCCCAGAGTGCTAGGATTACAGGCGTGAGCCACCGCGCCCGGCCTACAGTTAACTTTTTAAAAAAATAAGTATAAAGAGTATACTCTAAGGATAAAAACATCCTATAGTAAATTCATAAACCAGTAACATAGTTGTTTATTATCATTATCCAGTATTAGGTACTGTGCATAATTGTACGTGCTATACCTTTATACAACTGGCAGCACAGTATGTTTGTTTACGCTAGCATAACCACAAACATGTGAGTAATGTGTTGGGTTACAATGTTTTGACCACTACAGTGTCATTAGGTAATAGAAATTTTTCAGCTCCATTATAATCTTATGGGACCACCATTTTTTATAAGATTCATGGTTGACCAAAACATCATTATATGGCACATAACTATATATAAAAAGTATTTTTATGAGCCAATAGAAATGACTACACATGGGCCCTTGGCTTGAACAGGCAAGTCACAGAAGAGGAAACCTTGGGGGCAGATGATGCCCACCATATTAGCAATCAGGAAGTGAAAATTAAACACCAAAATGAAATACCACTTCATACCTACTGAATCGATTTAAATCCAATGTTTTACGCTTCAGTGAGAATGTGGAGTAAGGGGAAGGCTTGTTCTCTTCACAGAGGAAAATAACTCAGCCACTTTGAAAGACTATTTGGCAGTGTCTAATAAAGTTGACTCAACAATTCTATTTCTTGCTAAACACTCTAGTAAAACTCTTATATACATGACCCATAAGGCATGTATAATATTGTTCTGGTAGTAGAAAAAATCGAACACATCTGACATCTCTATCAGCAAGAGAATGAGTAAATATATTTTGGTATATTTATACACTGAAATAATATACAGAAGTGGTTTCAGCAACCCACAACAACTGGTGGAATCTCAGGAGCATACACTTAAAAGCAGAAAGGCATAGAAGAATACGTATACTAGGATTCCATTTATATAAAGTATAAAATCCTGAAAAATAAGTGATGCATTGTTTGGTTATACAAAAATAGAGTAAAACTAAAAAAAACCCCTAAGAATGGTAAAATATAGCATAATTACTTCAGAAAAGTAAGCGACTCAAATGGAATCAAAGAGGCACACATATATGACTGCAATTAAAATGTTGTGGGACTCTTCCTTTCCTTGAACTAAGTTGTTTATTGATGGTTCTTATTCATTGTGTTTTTTATTTAATAAGTAGTCTTTATGTCAACTCAGCATTTAATAAAATTTAAAATCTGCCCTGTACAATATCTTATATTTAGCAACAATATGGATATAAAATGACTATGACATAGCTCCTGCTCTCTGAGGACTTATAAAATGACTTTAAAACTCTGTGTCTCCAACTTGCCTCAATGTGAAAAATCTCATGGTACTTCTTTAAAAACGTGGATTTCTCCACCCAGCCTCAGACCTACTGAATCAGAATGTATATTGCAGAGAGCCTAGCCTGGGGAAGTTTGTGGGAAGGGGTTAGATGCAGTCAGAGCTGGAGTTGTCCAGTTCAAAGATGCCAGGAACGCTGAAATAAAGATCTTTGAGTCCTAATATTGCAGACACTCTGCAAGAAAGAATTTTTGCCACAAATCACAAGATAGCCATGTGAGGGAAGGATTAGACTTATTTCCCCTGGAAAGAGATTGTAAGATTGAGATTACATCTTTTCATTAATCTATAGATAATCCATGGAATACCATCAATGACATTTTTGTTGGTTTTACTTTTTTATACTTCAAATTCTGTAACTATAATTTCTCATTCTATTTGATGATCTGATAGCATTTTTGCAATTATATGAGTCAGTTTTTATATGAACATACCACATTTTTCAAGATTCAATTAGTTGTATAATTATAGACTTAGTAAAATAATAACACATGCCCCTTCTGTCACTCTAGTTGTCCTTTTCTACAGATTAGAAATTTAGGGAAATACAAATCTCTTAGTCTCTTCCCACAGTTCTACTGGCATCAGAATAAGTGCTTCATTGTTTTCTTGGCAAGTAAAATGAAACTCAAGGAAGACTGCCAGTTTGAAATTGCAGTGCGACATTTGAATTATAGAGGTCTGCTTTGGTCTTTTTCCCATCTCAGTGGGAAAAAGAGATCATTGGTTCCCTCCTCTTATAGAATATATTATCAGGGACTTAAAGACAATAGCATTTATCTCTTTGTAAGTAGGTAACATTTATTAAGTGGGATTGAATTAAGAATATTGAGTCGTGGAAAAATGTATTTTATGCTTGCAAGAAGCTTGCTCTTTTGCTGTGGAAACAGTCAAAATATATAATAAAGAATTTAAATCCTTTTCAAGGCAACCTGTCAAAAGGTCCAATAACCATAGTGTAAGAGAATCACCACAGTTAAGGGCATATACAATGAAAGCATAAATTTGGAAGTTTCTGGCTTTAATTTTTATTTGAAAGGAGTTTTTTTTTATTATTTTTGTTTGTTTCCTATAGCACAGGAAGGTGGGGCAATATATATGGTGTGTTCAAGAAATAAAAAGACTAGATTACCTCCAGAGCAGAGTATATAGAAAAGCAGTAATAACCAGAAAGTCTTTGAAAAGGTAAATTGAATAATAGTGTTCAGACCTTCTAAAATCAGCTGAATTTCTAGACATTTTTTTCCATTAAATAATTACTGAGAAACAATTCTCTACATATCTCTCACATCTCTGAGGCACTAACTGTCCTTTGTTCTGGACTGTCTTTTCAAGTGTTTGTGTAGTGAACAGCCTTGGAAGATACAGGTTTTTTTTGTTTGTTTGTTTTGTTTTGTTTTTTCCTTTCTAGCAAAGGGCAGTAATACTTACTGCCTATCATAAAAGATTCAGGTTACCTAAGTTCTGGGTTCCTCTCCTGATAGTCTACATGTGTCAAAGTCATCTGGCTCTCTTCTCATTACTCTTTAGAAATTGTGTCTTGAGGAACCAGTACAAAAATGATGGTACAGCAGTACCCCTTTATACGTGGTTTCACTGTCTGAGGTTTCACTTACCCATAGAACAGTGCAATAAGGTATCTTGAGAGAGAGAGCGCAAGAAACCGTGTTCACCTGACTTATTACAGTATGTTGTAATTGTTCTATTTTATTATTGTTGTTAATATCTTACTTTGCCTAATTTATAAATTAAACTTTATCATAGATATGTATGTATAGGAAAAAATAGTATATATAGGGTTCAGTGCTATCCATGATTTCAGGCATCCACTTGGGGGTCTTGGAATGCATCTCTCATGGATGAGGTGGGACTACTGTAGTCTGTTTAAACTAGTATGAAGACATCCTGGGTTAGAGGACAGTTCTGCCCCCACACTTACACTGAACATGAAAGGAAGGAATTTCAGTCACTGTAATCGGAAGCCTTGTAAATCCTTAGAACTTTGGCTGGTTCACTGAGAAGAGGATGAGGCTGTGTGTGTAATGCTAGTTAGCGAGGAATAGCAACAGCTGGGCTGCTTTTTTTACTCAACCCCTCTTGCAGTCTCTCATGTCTGTCAGGCCAACTTCAGATTCATTCTGACCATGAAAGTTCTCACAGTGTTCTTTGCAGTGGGTCCTGGCTGCTATAAGGGGATAATGGCCCTGTCGGGGAAATATCTCAGAGATAGACCAACTCCTATGGGACAACCTAGATGAGAATTTGGGCCCTATCTGTCTTGGATGGAACTTTAATGTTGTTGATGGTAACTCACTGGAGAATAAGAAACTGTCCCAAAACAGTCCCACCTACATAAGATAAATTCTTGTGGTTAGCTTTATCATCTTGGAACATTCTCCTATCCTTTATGTTAAAACCATGTTTCCCCCATGAATATGTACAAATATTATGTATCAGTAACAAAATTTAAAAAAACAGATTTAAAGAGATGTTATCATGATAATAGAGCAGCAAATGCCACAGGTTAAGGTGGACTCCATAAGAGTTCCTACTATGGAAGTCAAGGTTGTAATTGCTGAGTCAAAGATTACCCAAAGCTAAATAAATGGTGTCAGTAATTGTTACCCACCCTATATAATGTTTCAGGTGGACTATAAACATTGGAAGTTAGATTAAGACATGCGTAACCACTACACTGCTCAAAACTAAATTGCTGTGTGACAAGCACAGAGCTGCTGTCTGCCTCCATGCCTCTTGATGCCTCGTCCCTCTACCCTGACCTCCACAGCTTTGAGAAAAGGGCTAAGGATAGGGTTGAAATCTCTGCCTTCCGGGGAGAACAAATGCTGTATGAACCTCTAGAGTATACCGGGGAGCTTTGAGGAAGAGAGGCACTTAAATTTTATGGTACTATGGCTCACAACTCACCATCTCACCTGGCCCCATGGTGAGACAGATGCTCAAATTCAACTGATGTTACAGGATTCACAGAGGGAAGGGAAGCTAAAATGACCTTGTGGATGGGACCCTTTGGGCAGATACGATGTAATGGTGTTGTGGCTTCCACTGCTAAATGTATAATGAAATCGGTGTGTTACATGCCTTGACTCCTTTGTCCCATTAGTGTCAATGGCAATTCTCCCATTCAGAGATTGCCACACATAGAGTGGTAATAGTAGGACATGGAGACCACTCTCCCTATTTTCTCTTAGGTGGTCCAGCAGAAATGACATAGAATCCCAGGAGGAGAAAGGGAACTTACAGCTTATTTAGACGCTTAGAGGCTGCCAGAATACTCAGGCCATTTCCCAATGCAGCAATACTATATGCCTGATCAGCCACCAGACACACCTCTTTTTAAAAAGCAGCTGTTAATCTCCTACTAAGCTCTTACTGAAACTGAGTGTCTGACCCATGGAGGCCTCGTGACTCTCTGGCCTGATATTCTCAGTTTGAAATGGGTCAGCTTGAACTCATGACTCAATGGACAGTGTCAAATGGAAATGACAGATTAAATAAAGCCGTGAGCCTGGCCTAACGGTATCTTAGATTTACATGAACAAGTGATAACTTTTTGTTTGGGGGAACCTTTGTCTGCCACTCTGTCTCCTGAAGCAAGAACTCTGGCTCAGTGGTACCTTCAATCCACAGGGTTCCCTTAAATGCCTGGGATTGGTTCACTGATGGTTCAGCTAAGTTGTCCAATGCTGTCTATGAGGCTTTGCAACCTCAGCACTAGTTATGCAGACTAAAAAGTGGACATGGTCACTTTGCTCAATAGGCAAAACTCAAGGCCATGCTTACACCTCTGGCCAATACTCCCCTAGATGAACCTTGTTATTTTACTGACCCTTGTACAATTGCTAATGACCTGTTTGGTCTGTCACTTGGAAGATTATGGACTGATATATTAAAGTTTGGGATGGCAAACTATGAAAACAAATTCTGGCAGCTGATCACATTCCGTGAGCTACTTATGTAACTGCACCTTAAGTATTTTAATGTATTTAAAGAAAGATCTTTTAGAGATCTTTTCATTAAGAATATTTTAAAGACAATCTTTTTTAAAAAAGATTTTTATGTATTTAAAGAAAGACCACCATTAGATCATGTAGTCTTCAGATGACTTATTATTTATATGAACGCTACAATCACAAGCAATTATCCTTGTGATTGGAGTCATTTAATTAGACATGCGGTACGAAATTTGTTTCTGACATTAGATGGTATGTTCAATGCCACCGCTTCAGTCCTGGAAGGCATTTAGGTCAGCCTCAACTCTCTCTATCCATGGTTGTTCTGGATGATAGAATTGCTCTGAACTCTAGGTTTCCTGCTTGTGTGCCAAGGCCAAGTCTATGCAATTATTGATACATCCTGCTATACCTTAGGCCAAGGAGAAAGCCACTCAGTTTCTAAGTTATATCACGATGGTGTATGGGATTTATTTAACCAATGGGTCTGGGAGCCTTGGGAATATAGTTTATCTCAACACTGCAAATTGGATTCATTTTGCTGCTTGGAGTCCTGCTGATAGTGGTCTTAGTTATATGCTGTGAGGTAGATGGAATGACTCTAGTCCTAGCCACTCTCAGTCACCTTGATCAGTGTGGCCAAGGGAGGGTTATGCCCCTGGGGAAATTGACCACAAGCAAGACAGTGGAGAAATGAGGGTGGGTGTTGTGAACAATTCCTCCATGGGTTTCTCTCTTCTCTACGTGTCTTGCGAGCAGCAGCACCTATGGCCTTTGTTTCAGATTGTCTTTTCAATGATGTTTGTATAGTGAACAGCCTTGGAAAATCGATAGCATCTCCCTTTAGGGCAGTGGTAGACTTGCTTACCACCCATTATAAAAAAATTTGGGCTTCCTCTAAACTCAGAATTCTTAGCAAGATTTTATGGTTACACTCTGTGCTTCATTTTTAGACCATGTACTCCTGGAAATATCCTAGATTTGAACTTTGTTTAGAAGCCATTTCTTAATTTTAGACTTAATTTTAGGACTTTCAAAAACCATCAAGTCTCGGTGGTTCCTTTCTGTTTAACAGTACTCTCAATTTATCTCTCTTGTTTCACATTTTACTATAAGCAGTAAGAAGAAATCAGGCAGCACCTTCACCACTTCGTTGGAAAATCTATTTAGCTAGGTCACCCAGTTCACAAGGACCGTTTCCTACTTTCTCATTAGAGAAGGTGATAATGTTGCTAAGCTTTCTGTCACTACGTAACAAGGACTCCCACTTCCAAATTTCCGCTAACTATCAGTGCAAGGCAATTTAGGCTTGCTCTAATACACTCTTCGGAATGCTTCTAGCCTTCACTCGCCTGTTTCCAAAGTCACTTCCCTGTTATTTTTGTATTTGTTTTGGCAGCCACCCGCTTCTATTGCTGTATAAAAATTACTGCCAAACCTTAGCAACTTAAAACAAGAAATATTTGTATGTTACAATATCTTTGGTCAATTTACCTGGATGTCTCTGACTCAAGATCTCTCCCAAGGCTGCAAATAAGGTGTCAGTGAGAGCTGTGGTCATCTAAATGCTCAACTGGGAGAGGATCTGCTTCCAAGCTTACTCACAGCTGTTGGCAGGGCTCAGAAGATCCACTTCCAAGCTCCCTCATGTGACTATTGGCAGGCTGCAAGGTCCTAGCTGGCTGTTGGCCAGAAACATCAGTTCCTTGTGATGTGGGCCTCTCCATCCTCTACAACATGGCAGCCTGCTTCCCAATAGTGAGGGCTCGGAGAGACAGCAAGAGGACAAAAGAGAAGCAAGTCACAATCTTTTTGTAAACTAATCTCAGAAGTGACATTCCATTACTTCTGTTATACCTGGTGGTTAGAAGTTAATCACTAAGTCCAGCCCACATTCAAAGGGAAGGGATCAAACAGGGGCATGAATACCCAGGAAGCAGGAAACATTGAGGGTCATTTTAGAGTATGCCCACCATAGCAGGAAATAGAGTCCCTGATTTTGTGGTGTACTTTCTAAAAGGAAGAAGGAAAACACCAAAGAAGACTTTAAACTACTATAAAATAAAATGCTAATTGATGATCTACCACTATCACTAGAAAATTTTAAGAAGGAAAAGATGAGTTTGACTTATTGGAAAAGATTTTATCAGCAAATGTTATCTGGTCAGAATTTTAGGAAGAATAATTTGTCAGCAGTATTACCAATGACCTAAGGAGCTGACAGCCTGAAGGGAGGGAACACATTATCAGTAATCTACATATGGATTTTAGATGTTTCTTGACTTGGTGTCTAGACAATCAGAATAGAGAAAAAAAAAAATAAGAAACATTCTGAGAACAAAAGATTGACAGAAAATTTTGAACGACTTGATGAATGGGAAGAAAAATGAACATGTATGATGGGCCAGGCATCATATTGGATATTTTACATATTTTATTTGTTTGAATTTTTTTCAATATGACATTGGTATCTTTTACACCATTTTATAGAAGAGGAGACCACAAAAAATACAAGCTAAATGACTTACCCACTATGATGCAACTGTAACATTAAGTTTTTCTCTTTTGGGGCCCTGGTCTCACCAGCCCCAAAGCCCATGCTTTTTTGTTGCATTACTTTATGGTGTTGTTTTGAAGAGACAAAAAATATTGAACATAATCATAGTCATCAAGTCATGTAGTCATTTAGCATATTCTAGGCACTATGATTAACTCTTTGAAGATGGCACTCCTATAAATTCCTGCAACAGCCTCATGAAAAAAGGTGCTGTTATTCCCATTCAGTAGATGAACATATGACATTCAAAGAGACTAAATGGACTGTTATTACAAAACTAGGACACACAGAAGTCACTGACAGAAAATGGAAAGAGAGATGCCTTTGCAGAGAAGGGGATGCTTTTGCCAAAAGCCATCTGGATGGTTGGTGCAGATTTAGGAATTTTAAACAGTGAAGTGTTAGTTTGAGGTCTTTTTCTTCCAGAGAAGAAAGAGCTCTCTTCTATTCTCTTACAGAACTGAGTCTGAAAATACATAGAACCAAATTCAAATGCAGTAAACAAATTCCAACAAAAACTGCATAATTAAGGCTATTTTTATGATTAGTACCACTTAGTTTCCCTGAATTTACCAGAGCAAACATTGCTACAGCAAAAATTACTGCTATTGGTTGAACCTAACAACAAGAGAAAATCCCAAAAGGGTCATTTAGGCCCCAGCTGCAGCTGCGCTTCACTATATTTCATACCGGAAAGCTGAGATTAACAGGAAAATCAGGCTCTGCCGTGCTGTGCAGATGTGGCTACAACTGTCTGAATTTATTCAGCAAATATTTGTTTAGTGCCCACTATATGCCAATCAATGTATTAGCCATGCTGGGATTGCAGGGATAAATTGTACCTGGCACTCTCCAGGAACTTTCAGATGGAAGAAGTTGATGGAAGAAGGCAGATGTAAAAACATCAAAGTGTTATGAGTGATCTAATGCATATAGTAGGAGCATAAAGGAGTAGATTAGGAAAGTCTTAAGGGTAGCAGCATCACAAGATGTTCTAATGTAGATGGATATTCATCTTGGATCACTGGGGTAGGTGGAGGCCAGTAGGCAGGGAGAGCCGAGGCATGGAGGTTTCCTTGGGCTTGGGCACAAGATACAGATTGGAGAGGCTTTAACATGTTACAGTTGCAGTATTTGTACCAGCAGTAGTAACAACAGCAGTCACTTATTGTGAGCACCTACCATGTGCCAGACAGACCTTGTGTTAAATACACAAGCAGCATTTTAACTTAATCTCATGACAACCTTGTTATGCTAAGGAGCTATTTGTGTTTCACTTTATAGATAAAGAAATTGAAGCTTCAATATAGAAGCTAACTTTCCCAATAAAAGATACTCTCTGTTCCTTCTTTAAAACCTAGACTGAGATGTACAACTCTCATGAGTGTTCCGGACTCTAGTATGTCTGCATATTTCTCCCACTAGTCAAAAGTTGTATGCTTACCAAGAGGTAAAACCTCTTGGCTGTGCTTGCTATTGTAATTTGTGTTATTTAATAAAATGTTAAGTGCTCTGATGTAATACGTGTGTAAAGGAAGTTACTAGATGTAATGCTTTGGGAAGATGTAGTAAAGACTGGTAGCTCAAGAAAATTAGATATGAGAAGGTAAAAGATAGGAGGAAACCATAAAAATCTAGGGGAATTTTGTGCCCATTTTGCCTTGCAAGGATTTTTTTTTCGTCCATTGTAAAGACACTGAAATAATTTTATAGACTAATGTTATGATTGTGGTTTATGTAAGAGTGCGTGAAACATCAGTCAGCAGACTCATAAGTCAACAGGAAGAGTTGGCCATGCAATTAAAAGTTAGGCAAATAAATTAATACTTCTATGATTTTAGTTACCATAAAATGGTGTGTGTGTGCATAGGTATTAGTTTATTTTTCAATGATTCCTCTCTATATTACAATTAACCCACCAACTGCTGTTCCCCATATTTTCAAAGGGGACTTCTGTGCACTTGCCAAGGTGCACAGAAGAGAAAAGGATAAGAACTTTGGAGCCCAGTAGACACAAGTGGAAATCTTCATAGTGAATTGAATGATAATGTTCACATTTATGGAAGGCGCAACTCAACACAACAGATTATGCACCAGGGTTTTGGTTTGGGGAAATATGAAAGAAATGTATTCCTGATTCTTTTTTTTTTTTCTGCAAAGCTTTAGTTTCTGTAGACTGAAAGCAGCATAGCATAGAAGAAAGAGCATAGGCTTTGGAATATGTTAGATGTAGCTTCAACAACTTAACTAATTGTCAGACCTTAGGTAAAATCTCAAGTCTCAGTTTCCTCGAAATTAAGATATATAGTACGGTACACCCATATCACATAGTTCTTGAGCAATGTGCAATGCTAGGCACACAGCAAGTTGCAAAGGGATTGTTCTTCACTCCCCCTCCCCCTTTTTATGGGGCTGTTAAAAAGTACATGATATTAATCAAGAAAGTAGACAAAGACATGAAAAGGAACATTTACTATTTCTGTCATATTTTACCCTAAGAACTGTTCCTTCCACATTTGAAGTGGATTTGTGGGTTGGGACAAAGAATTTCAAGAGTCTCTTGTTACTTGAAAGATTTTGAATTTGGCCAGAAACAGAAGAAGAGTTGGATACCAATGAAAATACTTCGTTGTAGCAAATTTTCAGGGGGAGTGCACAACATTGTCCATTTTCCTTTGTAAATGGCAGATTCAATCCCATCTAGTTTTGAGGTTTACAACATTGTATTATACTAACAAATTGCATGTCATTTATTTTACTTGCAGTATAACCATAAAAATAATTTCCGTTTCCAGTAAAAATGAAAGAATCAGAAGAAGCTATTATTCTTAGTCCACTAAGTATAACTTTTTTATTTCCAGATGTTTATGAGATTCTGTAATAAATGCATCCTAAAGCCTATTCAGGGTGGGAATTGGAGATGATCACCAAGAGAGAATGACAACATAGTTTTTCAATGCCCTATCCATAGTTTATACTAAACAATAAGTAGAAGCAAGATAATAAAAGACGTGTTTGTCCTCAGGGTGCTTCTAAGGCTAATTGGAGAGAAAACATTAATAAATGGAAAGATGAATGATAAGAATTTTAGCAGGATTGCAGGCAATTTGGGTATTGTGAAGGAGAGGAGACTAGCTAACTCAATGAAAGAATCAAGAAGGAGAATTCTTAATAACTTACATTTATGAAGATAATTTTGATAATTAAAGTGTATATGGATGACAGAACCAGAACTATACTTAGAGGTAAGAATTACATATGTTATATATTCTCTAATCCTGTTATTCACTGTAAGGTTATTAAAAATATGCATGACAGAATACTGCCTTCTTAAAAAGTGACTTTAGTTCGTTTTCTTCATATTATTGAAAACCTTCTTGGGAAGTTCTGGATATTACCAAGTAAATACAATTGGCATTCTTGGATTTATTCTCTTTAAAGTATTCATTGAGATCCTGTTATATGTCAGGCCTCATCCTTAGGCACACATTTATATTCTCTCACATATAATGAACAAGTATTTATTTTCAAGCTGGCAAAGGGAAATCAAATTGTTCATTTCAACTCATATTTAAAATGTGCCACATTATTGTAGTTTAGTCAGACTTTAAATTTAGCTTAAGATTTCTTGAGTCATTCAATGCTATTCTTCAAATTGATTATACAGAACCAAATTTTATATACCTGGTTTAAGCATTCATAGTAAAGGCTTGGCTTTGTAATTATAGGGTTGAAAACAAGTGCACAGTTTTATACTTCTACATGAAAACTTTCAACAAGTTGAGATTATTTATTTACCAGCCTTGCTCCATTCCTACTAATTAACATCATTGGGATTTACGAAGTACCTATTGATTCTAAAAGTATACATAAATAGATGGATTAATTTACAGAACACTGCAAAAATCATATCAAACCTAGAATTACAGTTCTTTTAAGATTTTAGGACCTCATTGTACTAATATACAGAAGCTATCTGAACCAACCAGCTGCCATTCTTCAGCTATTAATACCTTTCCCCTGTCAGTGCAAAGACATTGGAATGGTACTTATAGTTGAGACATTTTCAGACTGATTTCTAAAGAGTCCTAGAGTTTCAGGTATTGAGAAGATACATAGGATCAAGAAGGAGGCCACCAACCTCTTTTCCTTTCAGCCAGAGCATCTCTGATTTTATTGGTGGGGGGAGGGATTCTAACTAACCTGTAACTAGTTTGGAAAATCACTGCTCTGCATGAAATATTCTGATCTTGCTTCTATACACGAGTGTGACCAAAGTCAAGGTCTCCATGATAATGAGCTCTGTGTGGGAGGCAGAGTCTGGAGGACACTGAGGCAGCGTGTTTGTTCATCATGGTCAATGGCCTTCAGATTTCCTTTTAGAAGTTGTGTCTACTTCCAGGCTCTACAACTTAAAGAAACATGAAGAACTTGAAGAAGTCAGAGTACAACCACAAAGACAATTACAGGCAATGCAATTCAGACCTGTTGAGGCGACTAAAATCATTTTATTTGAAAAAGAGAAGTCTGAAGTCAATTTAACAGTGGTCTTCCAGACATTGGGAATGATTACATTGGGGTTAATGACCAGATTTCCTTCATGTGAAAACATAGTAAAAAAACTAAAATAATAAAGGGTTTCAATTTTAGCAAGAAGAATATACTACAGAACCAAAAGAAAAAACAGGAGTCAGATGCTGAGCCTATTTAATCAAAGGAATAGATCATTCAGTAAACTGTTTATGAAAGTTTTTTTAAAAGCTATATGAATTCCTACCTGTGTTTTATGTGTTAAATAAAGTACTACCTGAAGGATCTGGGATGAATTAAATGAACTTTGTCTTTTTAACCCTGTGAATCAGTGATTTATTTTTAAATTATAAGGTACAGATTTCAAACAATTATTTTGAATTATAGTCTCATAGCTGATGCTGCCAGGAGAGGAGATACTTTCTAATAATGTTAAGGAAGTTAGTGGCAAAGAGGAACATTTATTCCAGGGGTCATGAACTCAAATCCCTACAGGGGCCTGCGAGTATTATAAACGAGTGGTGCTAACAGTGTAGAACAGTATGAAATTAGGGGAGTGATGGTGTGTTAGAAAGTGTCTGACCCATCTGCAAGGAGCAACCGCTACTAACTCTGGCCAATTTTTATTATGTCACAATGTGCCTATATTGACAGATCTTTGTCTTTCTCAAGAAAGAACTTTATGTGAAATCTTTTTGTTTTTCACATTGGCAAAATACTCAGATTTATAGAAGTATTAGGCAGGCAAAACAATACACATGTGCAGGCTGTGAGTTAGAAACCTTTGGTTTATCGTTTAGCTCACTAGTTAACCACCACAATAATTAACAAACAAGACAGAACTGATTGAACTCTAAAGCTTAGGAGAATTAATCTGTTAAACCGTTTCCAGACTTAATTAAGGGCCTTTCCAACTGTATGAATCTTTGGACTCCCCTTCCCTCTTTCTTGCTCCCAGTAGTGAGTGGCTTATTCACACAGCAGGGGGGAATTTAAAGAAATTACTTATTTCCCTTAGCAACGTAATTTTATTTAGTAAAACCATCTCATAGATTGGAAAAAAAAAAACACTCTTACTGCTATACTAAAGATGCTACTGATACTGTTAGGTTTTTAGAAATGCACTTGTATATTGCATAGGTTTGTCACTTTGGATCTTCGAACTAACATTTGTTTATAACATTGGCTGCATGAGGCATGCTTGACTTTAAAGTCTACTTACATTTTTACCATTTGGCGACATGTTTTACTTCTCTTTTATAAAATATTTTCAAATAACCTACCTCCACCCGTGGTAAGGACAGCTGGATCTCTGAAATCGCCTCCCTTTCAGACAGGAGAATATGCCACAGATGAAGAGGAGGAAGAGGCAGGAGCTGCTGCTCTTCCTGCCAGTGACATGGCCATTGAAGTCTTCGAGCTGCCTGAGAGTGAGGATGTGTTTTCCCCATCAGACCTGGACACTGCCAGGCTCAGCCACAAGTTCAAGGAGGTATGCCGCTGATTTGCAAAATATTTCTCTGTGCTTGTCCATTTCATTATTACCTATATATTTTTGTTTGAATAATATATTAAGAGTAATCAATTTTCAAATCACAGCTTTTGAATAACAAATTGTCTTGAGTCTCATTGAATTGCAAGGTAGAATTTAATTAGACCTCGTTGCACAATCATTGATTTAAATGCTTATTTGTCAGAGTGGCAGTTTACAACATATCTCATTTTAAGCTATAACTTACATGTGCGGTTCTGCGATAAGTTCCAGTTGTATTTTTTTTCAATTTTACCAAATTTTTGGTACCTGATGATAAGCTTTCCTCTAAGGCAATGATTTTCTAAAAAGGCTATTTTTCTCTTTTCCTGAAATAGGTTCTTAATAAGCATCAGATGATTTACCCAAAGGGTGTAATTGAAGAGAGTATAATGTACGGACTTTGAACAGAGTTAATAGAAATAACGAGGGGTGGTGAAGTGCACAGGGATTGGCAACAGCAGGAAGCTGTTACCGTCTTTTGGCTTAATAGGTAAAGAGAGAGAGAGATTCCCATTCAGAAGGAGGGCTGTTCAATATCTGCAACGTTAATAAGGTGCAGCCACTGCTAAAAACTGCATCCTGGGGCCAAGGGTGATAAACACTCCAACCCTGCTTTCCTTCTGCTAATGTTTCTTCCAGCCAAACCCAGGCAAGGGAGCCTGGGAGAGGCAGTCTCAGCATCTGAGGAGGTCAGCCCCCTGAGGCCAGGTGCTGCCAGAGAGGGGCCAAGCATAGATCCTGAGGGGGCAGATATAGATAACCACATAAACTCTTCTTCCACATTTACCACTCAGAACCCAACATGTAAAACAGAAACAGTGATGAATACATCTCCCAGCAGTTTACTCTTCATTGTTTTAGGAGAGTATCCTCCAGTGTGGAAGACAAATACTGTCATTATGTACAACCTCCCTATTTCTTACAAAGACTTTCTAAATTAACTGATATCTTCAAACCAAAGAGTAAGGAAGAAAAAGAAAAGTCCTGCAGGAAGTGGCTGAGTGGGAGGAAGAGGTATTAATGTAATCTGGGGACCCATTTCTCTGCAGCTCTGATTTGGTTGAAGAATGTAGGTTATCTAGGACAGTGGATAGACAACTTGTTCTTTAAGAACTCTCCCTTGAATGTTTTAACTCTCGACCCAACTTTAACAAATATTGGAGGCAGTGAGATCAGGTAGAATGCCCTGGCAAAAGCTATGATAATAATAGAGCTCTTTCACATTGCCAGATGAGTATGGCCCCTAGTCTTTGGTAAATAATGGAGCTGGGAGAAGAGTGTACATTCTTTTATGGAAGTTAAAGAGCCTAAAAAGCAGAAATAATATATGGAAGGCTATATCCTTCATTTTCTGAATTGAGCCAAGGACTTAAAGCTCCATAAATACTGTTTTAAGTGTGAACCATTATGTGGACAACTACATGATCTAGACCAGGGGTTGGCAAACTGTGACACATTGTCTCAATCTCTAGCCTACTCCTTGTAAAGTTTTATTCAAACACACATGCCATCTCTTTATTTACTGTTTGTGGCTGATTTCATGCTACAGCAGTAAAGATAGTTGCATCAGAGACTGTAGGGCCTGCAAAACCTAAATTATATGCTCTCTGGCCCTTCACAGAAAAATTTGCTGATCCTAGTGTAGACAGCCGCATGGTCCGGACCCATTCTATGTAACATGGCTGATTTATTTTTAGCCTGAGTAAACGAATTGGTACCTTTGTTTTAATTTCGGTTTTTAAGAATTGGAAGTTTGTCTCCATCTGAAGAGCAGACAAATATCACATCATTCTACTTGTAATTCTTTTATCCTCTTTTGTTTTATATTTAACATTAATATATTCATTCCTTCAGGAGATTGCCGCTGAGTATCAACTGTGTGGCATTTGTGTCTTGTACACTGTCATTATCACAGTCTCAAATTTCCTTATGCTATTAACATACATGTCTAAGTACTGTATAGCACTAGGTATTTTTCACAGGATTATGCACAAAACCTGGAGTGATTGTGGAGGGTCATGATGTATTGGAGTGTTTACAAAGTCTCATATTACAAGATTCTTTTAATTACTTTATTTTAAGCAAAAATATGTGTTGCAATACTTGGGCAAAACACATTAGACTGACATTATCTCAATCAGTCTTGCTTTGGGCCTGTTATATGTCTTTCTACTAGACTCTAAGCTCCCATGTTTTTGGTCATTGTTGTATCCTCAGTCTTTTCATGGTTCTCGGCATATAGTTAGTGGTTAAACATTTAGTGAATGAATGGTATTAAGCATGTGGTAGAATTTGTGGTATAATGTAAGACAGGTCCATAGTTTAATTTAATTTTCCCAAATAGTTGACAGGTTAGCTAACGTTTTTATTAAATGCTCATTTACCCATTTCCCTCTGGTTGGAAGGCCAACATTATTCTCTGTAGGATTTGTGCCTTTACACTCTAGACTGCTTTTGGCCTTCATATTTTGTTCCATTTTCTCATTTTTTTCCAGTACAACACTGTTAGAATATACGCTGACATTGATGAAACAAATCATCTAACTCTTCCCTTCAAAAATTCCTTTACGTTTCAACTTATTCAACAAAACATTTGAATCACTTTATTAATTCCCTTGAAAAATATTCTTTGCATTTTTATTGTAATTACATTAAACTAGTAAATCTTCAGAGAACTGGCATTTTTATCACACTGAATCTTTTAATCCAAGTTCATGGAATATATCTGTTTAATTCCAATCTTTTTTCTGATCTACTCTAAAATTTTATAGCATCCTCTATTAGTTGCATATATGTAACAGAAAATTTGACTAGAGTAGGTTAATCAATAGCTGTCACATATTATATTAGCTTCAATATAATTAGTAAGTTTTCCCTGTTTTTCTATTTTAGAAATGACTTTTATCAGGGAGACTTAATTATTTGCATAACATAGAAATTTCTGTTCTTTAAAGTTTATTATTACTCAGCTATAAACCATCCGTGCAATTGTTCAGGAAGTTTTTAAATACCTTTTATAATAGCTGTTATTCTATCAAGTTTTCAATTTTGGTGGGGCAGTTTTGGTATTTTGCATTTTTAAAGAAATTTATATATTTCCTCTAGGCTTTTATATTTATTAACTTTGATTTTTATAAAATGATTTTTAAAGTATTGAAGTATCTTATATCTATAAATAGTTACCCCTTTTATATTCTTTTTTATTTGAATATTTTTACTTTTTTCTGTTGTTTTTTCCATAATTTTATCTAGCTTTTAAGTTGCTAATCGTTTCTTCTTAAATTAATAAATACCGGTATCTTTAATTTTCCTCCTTTCTTCCTTTTTGATGTTGATCAATTGCACTTAGTACATTTGTTTTTAATAATGCTTACATTCTAAGTATAATAATATTTCTAAATATTGTTTTAGTTACATGGCATAATTTTTTATATGTAGAATGCTATTTTATGTGTAATTTCTCTTGCACTTTCCTTTTTAACCCAAGAATTATATATTAGTGTATTTTTTAACTTCCAGGCATGAAACTTTATTTTGCTATACTTCGTTTATTGGGTTTTAACTTTATTACACTCTGATCAGAAAACAAATAGCATATAATAACTATGGTTTAGAATTTTTGAGACATTTTTATAGTTTGATTCATAAACAGTTTTGTTTTAATATTCTTCGTGCATGCATAAAGCAGACATATTTTATGTTTGGGTATGAAATTTATTGTAACTTTTAAAAACACAATCTTGGAGTCTGTATCTTTTACTAAGAAAATTTGGCCAATTTAAATTTATTGCTGTAATTATTCAAGGTCTAATTGCTCTCATCTTGTCTTATGATTTATGTTTATTTTATGTTTATTGGTTTTTACTATCAAGTTTTTAAATAGTGTTCTCTATTTCTATAATTTAAAAAATTAAGAATAAATTAATATCATACTGAATGCTCCATATAAGATTTTTTTATACAATCTTGGGTACAAAGAGAGATTGTTATTAAAATTTAATTGTTGCATTTTTTTTTTAAACTTATGTTTTCGGTTAGCTTTAGAATGATTTTTACAACACGTAGTCACACTCTCAGGTTAATCAACATCCACTGTTATTCCTTTTACAGCATAATTTCCTAGTTCTTAAGTGCTGAATTTTTCCTCATTTCTCAGAGTGTATCTTTATTTATTAAGTATTTGTGGAGATATAGTTGTCATGAGCTTCCCACACTGAGAATGACATTCTAATTATCATGACAGAGATGATCATGAACTGGGTTTAATGTTTTGATTCACAACCTTCTTTTCTGAAAAAATAATAGGGCAAGCTTCATTGTTTTAAGTGTATTTTAAAGGAAAAGTCTAACATCAGCCTGGCATTTGGATGCTTTTATTTTTTTAGCCTTGTACTTTAAATTCTTTTTATCACAATTTCTTGAGCAGGCCTCTTTTCATTGATTTTTCTTTCTGTTTTGCTTTCTTTGTTCTATATTTATTTTTGGTTTATTTTCATTTTAGCCCCTTAATATCTTCATCAGTTTTTTTCTATTTCTTTTCTAGAAACACTGTTATCCATATTTATTGCCTTTTTTATGGTTTTATTTTCTTTGTCTGTTTTTTCTTTGTCTGCAATTGCTTCTCAAATTTGTCCTGTCATATCAGTGGTTTTCTTTTCTGTAGCATTAACATGCATTTAACTTCAAATTCATTTATGCTTTTTAGCACTGCTAACATGACTTGATTCTCTTATTAAAGGTTGAGGTTTCTTACTCTCTAACCTTCACTCATCATTCTTTACTTTCTCTTTATCCTGGTATTCCAGAGAGTTACCTTAATACATCTTTTTACTTAGAGGATGTATCATTTTCACAGGTTTACTTATTTGTGTCTTCAAGTTGATATTCTCTTTATCTTGATCTATAATATTTGTTAATAGCCCCAAGGTAGCCTGTTTTTTCTTTGTTTATCTTGAAATGAGATGAAAACATTTTTGTGTTTGGCGTTAGATGGTAATTACTCACATTTTGATTACGAATCCCATTTTTAGGCCCACATCAAGAGGGCATTTTCATGTGCCTAGTTCCCAGCCAAGTTGCTATTTTCTAGCAGTTTATCATCTAGGGCAGTTCTCTGTACTAAGGAGAAATATTTCCAAGTCTTGCCACTCAGTTCTCTAAGTTCAAAAAAGAAATAAGAAAGGTAATTTCCAGTATTCTTTGCTACCAAGGCACTTACTAAGATCACCCCTGTCTATATTATTCTACTTTGGGGTCTACAGCTGAAAGTGTGCAATGTGCTGTACAATGAATCAGCCATCTTCCTGTATGCTTTCTCTGGTTGCATTCTGAATGAGTATGGAATACTGAGGAGGTTAGAGAAGCTGGCTTGAGGTCCTGTTCTGGGCAGCATGGTAGAGATTGTCCATTTTTCTCATTGGATAATGAGTGGGGGTGGCACAAAGGGTCTCCCTATCATTGGAGTGAATCTTGGATGGATTTTTTTATAATTCAATTTTATGACTCTTTTGTATTCTAGGACCAGTAGTTTTGAGTTGTGGTGTTCATTTTGGGTTATGATTTTTTCTTTTTTTATGTGATTTTACTGGTAGTTTAGTGGAAAGCAGGGAGTGGTGGTATCAGGAGCTGCTAGCTAGGTACCATTCACACTGACTGGCCAGTGTTTCCTCTCACCACTCTTCCTCAGGAGCCATGGTTAGTAGCTCCAGTAACAACAGTTCTACGTTTCTCTTGAGGGAAAAAATGGACTCTAAAAGTTGTGTTATTTTATTTTACTTGGGTCTATGAAAAAGAACTTAGAAAAGTTATGAATATATTGGATAATAAAATTATCTTTTTGAATTTTTCCATTAACATTTACAGGAGCTATAAATTGTTGTTTACTTATTAGTACACAGGTTATTTTTTTAAAAGAAGCTATAATTACAGTCTGTCAACTACATCCAGCATCTTCATCATTAATAACCAGTTTATGAGTACCTACTTAGAGAGTGACCTTGTTGGAGAATCTCACCCTACATCCTGCTATTGCTACATCCACTGCAATTAGTGTTACCATTTAGATTTGATTATGATGTTGTTCAGTCAGCCAATTTTAGTTCCTTTTGCATACACTGTTTCCTGAGTGAAACACTTTTGTTAATATAAAGATAGACACCATATATAAAGCTTTAAGCAAAAGTTTCAAAAAAAATATGGCATAGCTTCATATTAACAGCACCAAAATGTAGGCAGAAGTGGCTGTGATTCCTACTTTTGTGGCACTGTTATGGGTGAGAAAGACATCAGTCAAATACTCACAAAGATAATTTTAAAAATTCAGACTCCAATGCTCATATAAAGTTCTATGCAACTTTTTTGTTATTGTTCTGCCTTTGTGAAGTGAAGAGCAGAAAATGTTGCTCTTACCCAATTGTAAAATTTCTAGAACTAGAACTCTTAAAATCTTTCCTGCAAAGATATTTTTCCCTTTTTAAAGAAAAACATTTTCCATGTTTTCACAGGATAAGTAGAATACAAAAGTTCAATCTCACTATTTACATTTCTGAATCAGGATGTTTCTATTTCTAGCACAGTTATATTTGGATTATATTGATTCAGTGATATGGGTACCTGTTCCGGATTCATCTTTTGGAAAAAATAAACAGAAAATATACACAGCAGGTATAACTGCAAAATGTTAAGTAGAGCTAATGTTCTCTGTAGGAATGTATGTGTTTATTTTGCTGAAATCCTGTGTTGGGTATGTATGGCATTCACGTTAAAAATGACAGAAGAGATGAAAGTGATTGGTCTTATACATAAGGTAAAAGACACTGACCTACAATCTTTAATCTTTTCTTTTTATTTATGTCCCCTCATCCCAAGTCTTTTCTCCAAACCTAGATTCTCTGAAGCCCAAAAGTTCCAACAGGCATTTCAGGCTCTGTTTCTCTTACCCAGCCCTAGTGACCTCCCCTCCCTGCAGTCAATCAGCCTGACCATTCTTGCAAACCCTTGGATCTGTATTTTGAAAAGGTTATTGATTCTTGACATAAATCTCTTAAACATGTGGAAAGAGAATTGCTCTAGAATAAGGAAACTCAACCTTTGGCCAACTATGCTTCTTTTGTTAAGTTCCTTCACCCTTTGAAAAGCAATGTTAACTTCGGTCGTGCTCACTGTGCCTGGAAGGTAGGGTCCTCTGTTGGACAAACAGACCAAAGCCAGTGGTCACTGATCTGGTTATAGGAGTAAAAGACTAATCAAGCAATCTAGGAGCAGACTCCCTTTGATCTTTACCTCAGGGTTATCTGGAGGATTTCTCTCATGAAGTGGTATTTATTAATCTCCCTGAAGTAAGTATATTGAAGGTGGATTCTATGTCATGTTCATGTATCCTCAGTGACTAGCATAGTACTTGGCACAGTCTTGTTACTAAATGCAGGTTGAATAATGAGGGAGACGTTCTTTCTAAGTTCCATTAATAGTAATAGCAGCTGATTGAGCACCATTTTGTATTCAGTGTCAGAACACTCAGAGACTACCAGAAGTGATCCATGATGTCCAATTGGAGTAATAACTTCTCAACTGAGAGGTGACAGTGATGACATATGCCTCGGGGGTTTTGTGAAGATTAAATGAGAAATATATCCCAAGCAACTTTTTCAGTTAGATACATGATGAAGGGAGCAACAGGGAGTCAGACCTGGGATTGTTTCCACTCTACCACCTACTTCTAGGGGAAACTTGAAGAAGCTGTGTGACTTCCCTGAGCTTCTTTTCTCATCTGAGCAATGAGGTTAACAGCACCTGTCTTGCATCTCTCCCAGTCATTTGCAATGATCAAGAGAGATAATAAAAAAAGATAAAGGGGCCTACACATGTAAGAAATTTAGTATTAGGGGAACCATGGGATGGGATTTCTAAAACCTGGCTTTGGCACCTATTGGCCCTGCAACGTAAGCTCACTAGACACAGTTTCTTACTATATAAAATAAAAGGGCTCATTTAGTGTATTTTTGATGCTTTTTTGGTCAGTAGTGATGGATTTGTAGAAATTCTCTTGACGTGTTATTAGAATTAAAATAATCACATATCTATAATTTTGGGCCTTGTAAGTACTAAGAAAACCTTTTCATTCTGAATAGTGTCTGCATTTTTACAATTCATTCTGCTTTCCTATATGTCAAGAATTTAGCTGTACATAGTAACACTCTAAGCTTTTATCAGTTGTTATCTTACCTGCTAATGAGTTCAGCTTCCTTCTACTATCCGTTTTTGGTGAGATGGGAAGTGTGGAATAGATCAACCTGCGCTATTTCACAGTTTTACCTAGGTTTGTCCCAAATACTGGTGAATTAATCTAGGGTATACATTCATAAGAATGAAAATGCTGGCTTGAGATGAGAATTTCTAAGCTCTACAACCATGTGATAACTACCTCCAGAATCTTCGTTTCATAAATGTCACACATGTATTATGTGCAGGGGCTTTGGAGTTCTTCCTATCTAGCCCTCTCATTTTTCGTATGTGAAACTGAGGCTCAGAGAAGCAACTTACGGAAGTCAAAGTGATCTGAGCAAAGAAAGTCCAAAGTCCCAGCAAGTTGTACACCATTTACTTGGTTGCCCTACCGGGAGTTAATAAAATAAAATAAAGTCTGGCACTTGCCCATCGTGCAGTGTTCAGTGTGAAATCTGCCCTTTTGATTTCTTGCTACTCTTTAAATAGAACGAGAGGTGTTTATTTTATTTCAGGTGTGACATTTTACAGCATTTAGCACTTTTAACTGAGAGGTAGAGTTGGGGTAATCATATTTAAGTTCTTCAGGTCATTCATTCTTGGTCCTGGCTGCCTTTTTTGAGGACTTGTTCCACACTAACCACTGTACAAAAGGCTTTACGTGGGTTATATCATTTAATCATCCAATAAGGAAGCTTATGACTTATAAGGAACTGAATTTTACAGTTGAGGAAAGTGAATGTAAGAGAAGTTAAATAATTCTCTAACACCACGTAGAGTACGTGGTATGTCTGAAATGAATTCATGCAGTCTAACTTAACTGTTCTTCACACTTGGCACATGGTAGAAAGCACAAGGAGTAGATCCTATCAATAACATTTCCAACTACTCCAAAATCACCTAGGTTTGTGAATTCACTGGATGCCTTAGCATGCAGCCATATACGTGTATGTGTATATACATGTATTTATAAATTTATATATAAATAATACATCTAATGTCTAAGTACTCTTTGCCCTTTTAATTTTATTAGTTTATATTGGTAGGGGAGATTAGCCCTAACATTTATTAGAGGGAGAAAGGGTTATGTTTACAGTATCATGCACATAGCAACTCTTCAATAAATGCCTGTTGGCCTGGCACGGTGGCTCACGCCTGTAGTCCCAGGAGGCCAAGAGGGAATCCTGAGGCCAGGAGTTCAAGACCAGCCTGGGTAACATAGGGAGACCCTCATCATTACAAAAATAAATTTTAAAAGTTAACTGGGCACGGTGGTGTATGCCTGTAGTCCCAGCTACTCAGGAGGCTGAGGCAGGAGGATCACTTGAGCCCAGGAGTTAGAAGTTACAGTGAACTATGATCGGGCCACTGTACTCTAGCCTGGGTGGTAGAGTGAGACCCTGTCTCTAAAAAATAAAAATAAAAACAAAAAATAAATGCCTGTTGAACAAATCCTTATTTTCTAAGGAAAATGGCACTTGATCAGAACCAGAAGATCCAGGTTGTAGTGCTGGTTTTAATGGTGATCCACTGTGAGGACGAGACCAAGTCAATTATCTTCTCTGAGCCTTAGTTTTCCCATGTCTAAAGTGAGTCCAGAAGTGTAAGGATCCATGATTCCACAGTAGTGTGTTCACTGTAGGGTCCAGAGTTGGAGTATCAATTGGGCATTTGAGCCTGTGCAGCTGGATTGCCTGGCGTTGTCAGGCTCCCAAAAGATCTGTCCAGATTAGGACTTTGAGCACAGACCTCATCAGCGAGAGGAAGGAAGTTGCTGGGGTCTCGGAGTAGCACTGCTATGTCTTTCGTATCTTTTTCCAATCTA
The DNA here is from genome assembly GCA_004363605.1 of Indri indri. Lineage (NCBI taxonomy): Eukaryota > Metazoa > Chordata > Mammalia > Primates > Indriidae > Indri > Indri indri. Next base: position 70,844 of record RJWJ010002077.1, on the reverse strand, counting down.
GTCACTGAGAAAACTTGCTGACTGAATTCCTCACCAGGCCCACTAGTGCCCTAAGCCTCTGCTAAAAGTGAGAAAGTAAGAGCTGTACCAGTAGTGCTGTGGTAAGAAACCAAGACAGCCAGGACTGGCTGTTTTGGGCTTCATAAAAATAACATTCTCACATAGAGAATGGTCTCCACTGTAGAGACCATGAGACTGCAGACACTCCTAGGAACCAGTGAAGGTGAAAGGAGCAATCGCCACATCAGCAAGTCAGCCAGCGTGACCAGGTCAAGAGAGAGTGAAAGGAAGATAAGTGATACGAGTGGGGCAGAATCAAATTGAAAACAGTTTCAAGAGCACCCTCAGGACCAGGAGCAGTAGCAGAGCCGTGCCAGTGCAGAGCGTGGGCCACATGCATAGCAGGTGGCAGCACCTTGCAGGGAACTAGGGGACCCTCGGGTTCTGGGCTGCTCACCATTGGCATCCAGGGGTGTCGAACTGACCTATCCTTGACTCTCCCACCTTTCCCTTATCATCCTTCCCACATGCCCCCACCAGCTGGGTAAAAAAAAAAAAAAAAAAAAAACAAGGAAAGACAGGTTGCAAACTCAAACTCACATTGTGAGTCTGAGAACTCTACGTTCTGTCCTTCTGTCAGCAGACTCTTTCTGATAAGAAAATCTCTTAGACTTACTTGATTATGACAATAGTAAACGTTTACAGTCCCCGATGTGCAGTTCTAAATCCAAAATGCTCCAAAACGGTCTCTTTTGTAAGTTTGTGACCAACTAATTTAGTGGTACAACCTCACCGAAACTTACAAGATGCTATTTACAGTCTCTATATACCTCACTTAGTGGGAATTTTCATGTTTGGTGGCAAAAATATTCACATGTTTGATTACAGAGTGCCTGCACAGACCCTGCTGTGGGTAATATGCAATTTATGGAAGATGCATCTTAATACCTTTGTGAAATTGGAAGAGTTCTGAATTCCAAAAACATCTGACCCCCAAGGATTTCAGACAAGAAACTGAGAACTCGTAAATTGTTTTCCTTAAATTTGAGGGTATTTATTGATCCTTTAAAGAAAGAAATGATTCATTTATTCTTCTTCCCTTACAAAGACAGCAAAGGACGGGGAGGGGAGAAGCAAAACAAAGGTAAATGGTGACTGTTATGTCAGTAAGCTGTAGCAGAAGCTTTTGGGGGTCTGAGTCTTCAATACGAGTAGATCTTTTGGAGGACAGAAATCTGGATCTATACTTTTCCTACAGTTAAAAAAAAAAATCAGATTTCGCCGTGGAACTGCATCCTCCCCCTCTCCTTTGCAGCCGAGCTGCTCATCGGAATGTGCCTCCGACTCACAGAACCATAGCGCCACCTTTCTTCCAGATTTGGAATTAAATCTCCACACTGTCACCGGCTCACTTGCCTGCTTACGCCGTTCAATCGGCGAGACTCAGCAAGCAAACAGTTCCTTGATACTTAAATCATGAAGGAAGAGCTTCAAAGAGGGCAATAAAAGGTGTTTCTTCTCTTTGGTCCCTGAGCAATTAAGTTGGTAACCTAATCTGATGTCAGGGAGTGTGGACCATAAACCTTGTGTTTAATTAGTTTGCACCCGGTGTCATTTTACACACTAGACGTTTTAATTTACAACCTGCTGCATTGCAGCCCTTTCCAGGCCGTTTACTATCTAATAGGTATTCTCCTAGCTGCTAAGGTTTTAAAAATATAGATACACTCGCTTAGATTTTTTCTTTCTTTTCAATTTTCAGTTGCAGATCAAACATGCAGTTACAGAAGCAGAGATTCACAAACTGAAGACCAAGGTAAGCACCAATACATGGTGTTCGAATTGTACTTTTTAAACTTCAGATACTATGCGTAAATTCAACCCTAGGACTAAAGGGCTTGTCCCTGTGCATTTGAAAGAATACAAGTGTGAAAGATCCATTTTCACTGTCAGTTACATAGACAAACCTGCCAATGAAAGCAAACACCCACGTCCCCCTCAGTGCAAATAACGTGGTATTTTTAAATGTATATATTTTTGTATTTGCACATATGTGGCCAGTTCTCTCTGAGATTTCCTCAAAAAGTAATATTTTTAATGATTCAAGTGTCCAAAGTATGTTTTGATCACTAATTCCTTAAACGCAAGCTATTATGTCATCTCTCCTTCATTATAAATAGATTTAAAAGGCAAAAGATTTATACTATCTGAAGAGAAACCAGAGTATAATATAAATAGATTTAATCAATCAATTGTAGCTTGTCCATACAATAGCTTGTATATTGTTTTAATACAACACATTAATTTTTTCAATAGAAATAATATCCAGTTTCTAATAATTTTTTATGAACTTAATATTATGCATGCATAATTGATATCAGGTACCAGGTACTCCTGGAAATTTTAGACAAGTTTATTTCACATTATTTAAATTTGTGGAGGAGAAAAGGTCTTGATAAAAGAATTACATGTTATTAGTCTATTTATGAAAAAATAGAAGATTTGAAAGGACATTTTTAATTGATAAATTATAAGATACTCGTATGAGACACAGTTCTAGCAATTGTGTTTAGTTTTATCAAATATGTAATTTCAAAAATTTAAAGATACCTTTTGAATTAATATACTTTATTGTTTCCATGGTCTTTTTAATATTAAGACATATTTACTTCTCCACCACTAAAGATATGTTTTCCTGTTCACATAGAATGCTTGTTTTGGTTTCTCCGTGTGTTTTAAATGGAGATGAATTAATGAGGGTATTTTGGTTAAATGATATTCTCAGCTAATTCACTCTGTAGCTCTTTAGTCAAAATATGTCTATACATCATTCATGGTGTCAGGACAGCTCCATGAATAATAATTTTAAAATTAGTAATGGTTGGTAAATAAACAACTTGATATGAAACATTGTTTAATAAAAGACATAGTAAAAACCGAGTCCTGTTTTAAATGTTTGTTGTTTCTTGACACAGAAAGGAAGAAGATTTTTTTAAATTGTGGGTTACAGTCAGGGAAAAAGATTTACCTGCGGTTGTAAGTGCTTTAATGGAGCTTATGTGTTAGAATATGAACATTTAATTTAGAAAATACTATAAATTAGTATTTTGTATTTTTCTCATTACATTGGCATATAATATCCACAGCTTAGCTTACTTTACTATGATTTTTAATATGCATTTTGATAATTTTGAAATGTTTTTGCCTACCTTTTTACTTTGTAATCTGTTTTGCGGATGTGTTGTTAAAAATATACACAAAGCGTGTGTGTGTGTGTGTGTGTGTGTGTGTGTATTTACATAAATATACATTTCCACTTGCTGAATGCTGTGTGATTTTGAACATTGATAGTTTGTAATGACTGTGCCCTTTCGAACTTTAAAGAAGGCATATGAAGTAGATAAAGCACTAGTTTGAAGGCCAGTTATCGGGAATGACTTTTGAGCTCTCGCCTAGAGGATCAGTCTTGAATTTCTGTAGAAACGAGGGTATTATATTAGTGTGGTATCTATTCCTAAAATTCCCTGGAAGCAGAAACGACACAAACCTGCCTTTCTGTTTCATGAGAAGGAATTAAAGTAATCAAGGAACAACTTATATTTTTACTTATACTATCTTTTATACTTTTATGGGAATTGGAATTTATAAGGCTCAAAAAATTCATTATAATGCCTATAAAATATGAGCTACAGACTATGTTCCTGTCAATTAAAATTAAGAACATAATAATGTTATCAAAAAGGTCAAAAGCAAAGTAAAAATAGCTAATGTTTATCAGATGATTATTATGCCCTAGGAGCTGTTTCAAGCATACTAATGTGTTATATAGATGATATAATTGAAGCTTGGAGAACTTCAGGTACTTGCCCAAGGTTTAATGGCCAATAATGGCAGAACTAGGATTCAAATCTAAGCTGAATAACTCTGAAACATCCATTACTGCTCACAGATCACATCATGTGGAGTGATGGAAAGATCGTGAGAGTTAGAATCCAGTTTGTGTTTTCACATTTATCAGATATGTGACCTTGGGCAGGTCATTTCACTTTTCAAGTCCTCCATTTTATCATCTATGAAATTATGAAAATAATACTTGCTTTTCTCATCTCAAGGTGTTTTGATGATTGAGTATATATAATAATGGTATTTAGTCTAAAAGATGCTATAAAAATATGAAAGATTTTTCCTACAGAAGTACCCAAATTATTTGTACCTTAACATTTGCTTTCTCCAGCTACAAGCCGCAGAAAACGAGAAAATGCGCTGGGAGCTAGAAAAAACCCAGCTGCAGCAGAACATTGAAGATAACAAACAGAGAATGCTGAATCTGGAGACCTACTGGATTGAGGCTCAAACATTATGCCACACTGTCAACGAACATCTCAAAGAGACTCAAAGCCAGTATCAAGCCTTGGAGAAGAAATACAACAAGGCAAAGAAACTGATCAAGGATTTTCAGCAAAAGTAAGCAGCTCGTGATGACTGTAGAATAGTAATGTGTGTATAAAGAAGGTTTGTGTCCAATATTTTTGTAATATCTAGTGGAATAGAAAAGATGACCTTGGAGTTATCAACTTTTCCAAAGCATAGTTAACAGCACAAATACACATTAAATTTTGGAAATTGCTTTTACCATTTTTCATGAGATTATATTTTGTATATTTTACAATTTTTTGGCAACCAGTGCCTCTTGATTTTTTTGATAGTTAATCATTGATACAGTTTAATCATCTGAATTTTTTTTTTTTTTTTTTGAGACATAGTCTCACTCTCTTGCCTGGGGCGAGTGCCGTGGCATCAGCCTAGCTCACAGCAACCTCAAACTCCTGGGCTCAAGCGATCCTACTGTCTCAGCCTCTCGAGTAGCTGGGACTACAGGCATGCGCCACCATGCCCGGCTAATTTTTTCTGTATATATTTTTAGCTTTCCAATTAATTTCTTTCTATTTTTGGTAGAGACGGGGTCTCGCTCTTGCTCAGGCTGGTCTTGAACTCCTGAGCTCAGAACGATCCGCCCGCCTCGGCCTCCCAGAGTGCTAGGATTACAGGCGTGAGCCACCGCGCCTGGCCTTGAATTTTTTTATCCGTTTTGAAACATCTCTGTGATTTAGAAGCAAGAAGCCCCGCTGAAGTCATGCAGAATGACTGACTGTTGATATGGCACAAGCAAAGCAGCAGGTGGGGGCCTAGATCAGGCTGCTCCTGTCTGTAGTGTAAGAATCAGTAACTGCAGAATTTGCCCACTACAGACAGTGTAAATATTGACTAGCAAGAGCCCCCGCCCTGCCTCTCTGCATTTCTCAGCTATTGAGAGAATCACAAGGACCTTAGTTCACTGCAAGTGAGAGACCATTACCACACTCTGCTTTTGAATTTCAATAGCTCTTTCTGAGCTACTGCTGCTGCTTTGCTTCCATCTGTTGGATCTTGTTGTAATGTCAGGGAGACTGACAGGGGAGATTTTTACTAGAGTTTTCCATCAGTTACTTCTAGCTAGCTAGAATGAAAAAGTAGTTCTAGTACCTTTTCTGGTCTTCCATACTAAGCCTTAGAAACTAAGCATATATGTAAAATTCACGACATCTCTGTTACTTCCTATTATGGAAAGAATGCTTTTAATATTTAAAAGAGATTGCTATCAAAATTTTATTGTTTAAAAGGGGATAATTGGTTTGTGACCATGAATTCAGTACATCATTGTTTTAACTCTTTTTGTCAAATAATCATACCTAAATCTTTTTCATGTGATAATTTTATATTAAATTTTGCTAAATTTGCGTATTCTATTCTAGGCTCTCAAAATGGAGCTCTTTCTCCTTCTCCCCATATTATCCTTAGGTGTGTGAGTGAATACTCCCCTCAGTATTTCTCACTCACCAGCTCCCTCTTTACTGTTGTTCATAGAAAGAAATCTTATTATAATTTTCTCTTTTGAACTCTTACCATCCAGTTCCATCAGTTTACTGTGTATGTGACACTGGAAATATGGAATTATTTCTACTTGACACATAACTATCTCCACTAAATTACCCAAGGTGGGTCATAAGTGCAATAGCCCCCATCTAAATATGTATGGGTTTTCTACAATCAGGGCCCAGAAATGAAAATCATAATAAGAAAAATCAAAGCATTTTTCTTTACTTTGTGACTCATTAAAGATATTTTATTTTCTTTCGTTACTATATGCTTTTTCTTCATGATTGAATTTTGTTGATTTAAATAAGTCATCTAGTTGTTTATTGTACTGTGCCGTTCATTGTTTCCAATAAGAGCTCTTACATGTTTCCTCATTTATTGAGTATTTGATATAATCAGTTTTATTATTTTCTTCTTAAGAGAAATCGATTTCATCAAAAGACAGGAAGCAGAAAGGAAGAAAGTAGACGATATGGAGAAAGCCCATCTCATGGAAGTTCAGGCCCTGCAAATGCAGGTGAGTTGTGGTCTCAAAGCCACTAAATAATTAAATGCCTGGTACTGGGAGAAGGGTGCTAATTTAGAGTTTTATGAATGGATTTGTTTTTCCTAGATTAGAGATATGGAAGATGAGTTGTTCAGGCTACTGAAGCAAAGTGGAACTCAGGTTAACAATAACAACAACATCTTTGAGAGAACAACATCTCTTGGTGAAGTCTCTAAAAGCAATACCATGGAGAATTTGGGTGTCAAGCAAACATCTTGTCAAGATGGCCCAAGCCAAGGTTTGTTTAACCTAACCACAAAAATCATTTTTAATGACTGTGTAATTTGGCCTTACATTCTTCTTTTTCTGACTCAGAGATTTAAAAGTTGAAAATATCTTCCTACTGTGGAAGAGAAGAAAGGCTTCTTAAAACAAGTCTAGCATTTTAGCTCATCTTATCAAAAATAAATGCTTTAATATGGAGAATTAACAAAATCCCAACTGACAGGCCAGTAATTATTTTTAAACCATCATAAAATTGATAGACTTAATAAACTGCCTTAAAAACGATAGTCCATCCCATCTAGTCTGAGCTGCGCTACTTTTATGTTAATGAGTAAGGCTTAGAATTTTTAAATCACTAGAATAAATATTTTTTTCATAACATCGGAAGGCAGACTGCCTGCTTCTAGTACTTGGAATTCATTTAGCTGAGAAATTCTGTACAGTTTTATACTTTATCTTGCTGTCCTGTGTGTTCTTCTTAGGTCTTTTCCTGTCAAAGATCAAGCAAGACCAAAACACTGGAAACATTTTCTATTGTAAATGGTCATCATCTTTCATACACCAACCATAAATGCATTACTTCTGTTCTCATACACATACACCATATATAGATTGTGTGTATATGAATATGAATGAATGTTTTAATATCTGTAGTATATTTATAAATTAGAAAATGTATAAGAATTTATAAAGATAAATACCCAGGAGGATATAAAACTTTTGGTTTCATCTTTTTAAATGTATGCATCGTAGTCCTTGGAAAATGAAAGTAAAAGAATGTTGTACAAAATTAGCAAGGCACGATGGCACACACCTCTAATCCTAGCTACTCGGGAGGCTGAGGCAGGAGGATCACTTCACTTGAGCCCAGGAGTTCAAGGTTACAGTGAGCTATGATTGCGCCACTGCACTCTAGCCTGGGTGACAGAGTGAGACCCTGTCTCTAAAATTAAAATGAAATGAAGAACAAACAAAAGAATGCTGTACAGCAGAATTGTCATAATAGGACCGACAACTCACAGCAGCAATTGGACATGCAGTAAAACACCGTTAATAATGAGCTGTTTAGTTTTTTGATGATCTTTCTCACACATTAAAATGTCTGCAGCGAGCTTTTCCTGATGAATAAGTGTTTATATCCTATCATTAACTTTTAGAACTAAACTCTTAGCTATTAAAAATGGAAAATATTGGAAATCTTCATTTAAAATTAAAGTGATACCTAGAGATTTGAATCCATTCACTAGGTTTATATCCTTCTGATGGGTTTTCTCTAAATAGGGTATAATTTATAAACAGTGCCTCTCAGGCAGCTGAAAGAGGAGAATTCAGCACCGGTATTACCACTAACTGAGGAGGTAGGTGACTTGAAGAAGATCATTCAGCTTCTCTGGGGTGATTTTGCTATGTACATTATAAAAATAGTAATACTTCTTTCTTCCCTCACCTACAGGGTGTTTTGAGGGTTTATAACTTAGTCCATAAGCCCCCAAAAAAGTAATGGTATTGAAGTTTTTGTGGAATTACAACTTTTATACCTAGAACACTATAATATTGATATCTAAAGAAAAACATCAGAACTCAAACCAATGTGTGTTTTTTTCACCTTTCTGAATATTTTAACTTTAAAACAATTGTAGTTTATAATAAATACATATTTCTGCTGTGGCATACACAAAGTATGAACAGTAACCAGTAGCTTCTCATTTCTACTCATTATTTTCAGTTTAGAAATTTGTATCTTGTCAAACATATAATTAATGGTATTTATTAAATTATATGACTATAGAAGATCACAAACTATACTATTAACATGGTAATTTGGATCAAAACCTTACATTTCTTCTGAACCCTTTTTCTATTCTACACCCTCCATTTTGCCACACAATTATCAGTTTCCTTAGCAACACTGCTGGTTCACAGTGAGATGCAGAGACTACTAATTCTTACTGAAACCAGTCCATGCTTTTGCAATCGAGGTAGAATCAGCCACCTCAGACATTAGCAGCATACATAACAAGCAGTGCTCTACAAGTTTTGCTGAGGATGGTCAGTGGTAGATCTCCTCGAACTTCAATTGCTTGATCAGATAAACTAAAATGACTTGGTCAGTAGCTAGATAGGAATGCTCTGGAAAGCACTTTTCTAAATAGATCCTTTCTTTTGCTAGGGAATGCTGAAGTACTAGAGGTGTAGAAAGGGGAGTAAGGGCACACAGCTAACATCAGCCATTCAGCATTTAAAGATCCCCACCATCTTTTTGCACTACGAGAGGTACAGCGGGTACGGTCCATTTCCCTAGTCCCTGTCCATTAGATGCAGTGTTATCCTCCCTACTTCCTTCCGTCCAGTTCTGATTTGCTCTCCAGACACTACAGTGTTATGATGAGTGGTTTAGCATGTTTTTAGACCTTGAGGGAGCTTCTGAAGCAAAAAGATTATCAATTACAGGTCAATGAAAAACTGTCTGAATGAAATAGTGACAGAAAGAGAAAGGAAAGGCAAGTGAAGGCAGCAAAAAGGAAGAGCTATAAGCAACCATTTCTTCATGTGGGCCCAAGCTCTTCTAGAACAGAGCTTTCCAAGTAGGAATGGATTAATTATGTGACTGTCAACATTGAATTATTGTAAATTTTTGAGGAATAAAACTGATTTCCAAACCATATAAAAATTTACCAGTTAAAATGATATTTGAACACCATTTGTATGTTTCTCTCTATAAATAAGCCAACTCAAGTATTTCATTAAAATTCTGATAAAGATTATCCATACAAATTCATGATTTAATATAGTCTAATACTTTTTTCTTATCATTGTTGCATAAAGCAAATGGAACAAAATTTTTTGTCTAACCAAGAGTCATAACAGACCCTAAATCCAGTCTAGTTTATACCGGTGTGCTTGCCAAATACTATTTTCCATATGTTCCAGGAGAGGAAAAATGATAATTTTGCCCTACCGCTGTGTTTCATGTTTGTTATTTCTTAGTGCCTAGGTAATGCCAGGATTAGAATAAGAATAGAGAATAAGCTTGTTGGAGAGATCTTGGTAGGTTAGAGGGTTATAATCTTAGTTTGATTCAATTTCCCAGATAAGTCACTGAAACAACATATTCTTCCTGAGCTTCTATATATTCCAGAATCTTTATGTTGATACTGTTTTCAGCTTCAAATATTTTATAGGCTGTTTTGATAAAGAAGGATAATGCATGTTCCATAGAGATACTGAAAGACTAGGACCAATAGGTGGAAGTTACATATGAAGGCATGTTCTGATTATCCTGAGGAGTCAGGAGTAAATATGGTATCATTTATTAATAAAAAGTTATTTTTCAACACTGAAAACTTGCTTCCAGACAGGCTTTAGGGGGCACACTGATTGCAAAGGGAAGAGTGGCTGCTAGGTAGAAAGTCGTTGGCCCTGCCAGGTGTACAATAAGGTATATAATTTGTGGGGTGGCTGGGACCAAGGGTGAAGGAGAGAAGAAGTTTGGTAAGAGACAAATAAATGGAATTTAAGGCACTGTATAAGTATCTTAAGAAATGAGAGGGAATCCAAAGAAGAGAAAAATTGAATAAAATTAGGATTTTTTTTTTTCCTGATTCATAGACATTATTTTAAAGGTGGGCCATTTGAAATGGCATAGGGTGTTCTTGGAGTAAAAATGCACTTCGAGTGCCTGAAGAAGAGTTTGTATATAATTTTATAAATATTGTGACCCATAAACAGTTTTGAAACGTAATAGGAACTAAGTCACTTGTAGGTTTATAAATGTAATCCCAGCAATTCTGTGAAGTTTGAATACTGCCACCAAGTGCTGCTTCTTTCTCACACCTACCTACTAAGTCAGTGGACCGCCAGTTAGATAAGCATGTTATCTTCCCAAAAGTGTGAACGTGGAAGGTTACATAAAGCATTTTCTACTTCGTTCCTTTAGTTTCTTATTACTCCTTAGCTCTGATGAGAACCGAGCAAGACGGAAAAGACTTAAATTACAACATGACGGATTGTAGGACAGTCTAGACTTTCACAATAGGTTGTGGCTGGAATTAATTACTCAATCCTGAATGTCTTTAAAAATAAGAATGTTTCTTAACTACTTTCCAGCTAAATTTAAAATATCCTGGAGAAAGGAGCACAAGGATATGAAAATAATACCTTCTTGTTTCCTCTCCTTTCCCTTACTTTTTTTCTACAAAATGGTTTGGCTGTTGCAGTAAGACCCCATATTACCCAAAAGAAGATCCTGAAGATGGTGGTCTGCACCTGTATCCTGAACCCAGTATACTGGGCCCCAAACCCAGGACTTGTGCACATGTCTGTGGAACTCTGAGTCTGTTTAAATATTCAAGCCAGCCAATTCTGATCATCAGGCCCCATCCACTTGGTATTTGCTTGCTGTGAACCACTTGTTAGCATAATTGGTTTGCATAGAATCTGATTTCCCTGAATTGAATCACTTCTCTAAAATTTAGGGTAAATTTAAAGTGGCCAGGTAAGGGAGAAGAATGAGGATGAGGACAGAGTGGAACCAGAAATGATGCTGCAAGTATATATACATACTTATACTCTTTCTGAGGCTGGATCTTTAATTTGGCTCTAAGCTTTCTAGTTGCCAGAAGAAAAAGGAAACCCTGTCAATTACATTATTCACAGTGTTCATAAGATTAAAATAAACCATCTGCTCAAGAAAAGTACAACTGCTGGTAACAAGATAAAATAATGCATGATTTGTAGCAAACAGTGCTGATAATATTGACAACATCCTTATAGAATATCCACTAATGATTTTATTAGGACACTTTCACATAGTGATTTTCAGTGTAGACTAATGGCATCACATAAATGTACAATGTAGTGTTCAGTAAAAGTGATTAAATTACTGGGGCTAGGGAATGGATCGGATATCATGGTATTTAGTTCTCTGTTGATCTAGCTTGGTGACCAGGAAGAAGTCCGTCATGTATGTCAGGTCAAATTTTTTAATTAAATAAATTTTTATTTCATTTAATTTTCCAGAAGTGGTTCAACATTTCTAGAATATGTTACTGAAAGAGATGTGTTAAAAAATTTCACGCTAGAATCATGGATTTATCTATTTCTTCTTCTGGTTACATCAGTTTTTGCTTTATGTGTTTCGAAGTGATATCCATAGGTATATTCAATTTAGAAATGGTAGATCTTCCCGGTAGATTGTCCTTTGATCACTAGGAAATATCCCTCTTTATTTCTAGCAATTCACTTTATTTTATACTTTAATATTTAAAGAGCTATATCCCCTTTCTTTTGGTCAGTGTTTTGTATAGTGTGTCTTTTTTCATCCTTTTACTTTTTTTTTACAAGCAGAAAAAAAATGTTTATTTTTAATCAAAATACCACAATAGAACAGAAATTGAAAACATTTAGCGATCATCATGCTTTTAATACTGAGAACAATTTCTACATTCGCAAAAACAACAACAGCAGCTCATTTCTAGTTAAGTGCACTTCAAACTTACGAATACTTCATTTTCTAAAAAAAATCATCCTTTTAATCTTTCTTTGTCTCTTGTAAGCAACATGTAGTTATTTTTTATTATAAATTTGTCAACCTTTATTTTTAAGATGAATTTACAAAGTTGCTGTTTAATATATTTACTGATCTGTAGAGTTTAAATCTAACATCTATTTTATTTTCTAATTATTCTTTCTTTCTTTGTTCTTTTGTATGCTATTATGAAACTTATGCTATTTCCTACTCTGCTACCTTTGCATAAGTTTTAGAGTCAGACCTATATTTAACTATCAACTCTTCTGCATATTAATTGTGTGACTACAAACTAGTTATTTAATTTCTCTGGTCTTAGAAAAGTGGAATAATTTTAAAAATATAAAATTTATAGTCCTGATGGGATTAATTGGATTATGGGATTAAATGAGTCCATGTTAGTTAAGTGCTTTGTGCAGTACCCAGCAGATAAAAAGAGTTTAGTGTTTACCATCATCATAGCATTAATAACAACAAACGCTGTATTGAGTATTTTAGCTTCCCTTTTACAGTGATCTGTAAATAGCTCTAGAGGCTGAAAGATATCTTTAACTGCTTTATTCAACTTAATTTTTCTACAAGCTCCGTGAAATAATTAAATATGTCAAGGCCTAATCAGAACAGGTCCTGGTTTCTATAATAACCTGAGAGTTGACTTACAGAGCTGGCCAAAGAGCATTCTAGGTGTCAGGCAGGATTGGGACCTCCACTCAGCAGAGTGTCTCAGGCAACTGTGCCACAGAATTTGCTCTTAAAATACCAGACTTAGCTACTTCTTTAATGTTCTATTGTGTTTTTTTTTTTTTTCAAGGCACTGAGAATTTTATACTGTACTACCTAAATTTTGTAGAATCCTAGTTGGCCACTTTCAGTGTTTCTCATGACATCTTATAACCTCTCTGAGATATATTTGACCACCAGGGAAAACCTTATCAAACCAAGTACCAAGTGGATATGGTCTATGTTTGCTGTGAATTTTTATAGTTAGCACTAATATTAAGTTATTCATAACTAGCTGAAGTGTGGAAACAGGGGAATCCTCTCTTTACAAATTAAGAAAGCTAGAGTTCTAATTGCTTTCAACTAACAACAGGCTACCGTTTATAAATAGTGCTACAATGAGCCACCTTATGTATATATCATTTTGTTTTCCTGTCATATTCTTGAGATAGATTTTAGGGTTATCCAGTTAAAAGGGCAAATGATTCAAAAGCCTAAGAAATTCCAAGTATGCTAAATAAAAACAAATCTATACTTAGGTACATTATATTGAAACATCAAAGACAAAGAGAAGATTGTGACAGTGTCTAGAAAGTAAGAGTATCCAATGAAAAGGTTTATACTTAAACCTGGCAGTGGCAAAAATGGAAGCCAGAAGACAATGGAACCATATCTTCAAAGTACTAAAAGAAAATAACTGCAACCTGTATATTTAATAAAAATGTTTTTAAAAAATAATAAATAAATACATTTCAGACAAACATTGAACATTTTCCACCAACAGACATTCAGAAAATAAATTTTTAAAATACTTATTTCAAAAGGAAGAAAAATGATCTAAGAATAACAATCTCAAGGCTCAAGATGGATTATTGAGGAAAAGAAAGTTATACTGAAAGCCATTAAATATCCTAAGTTAAATATTAGCAAGCTGGATTAGCAATTCTGCTAATATTAGCAAGCTGAATCCAGAAATGTAATTATAAAATATATATAATATATCATGACCAACTTGTGTCTATGCAAACAACACAAAGTTGGTTTAAAATTAGAAAATCTCATATAATTAACACATTAGAGGAAAAATGTATATAATTATTTAAATGGATGAAGGAAATGAAGTTTAATACCTATTCATGATAAAAAGTTTTATGGAACTAGAAATATGGAGGAACTTCCTAACTTGATATTGTGGGTCTAACAGAAGTCTCTATCGCACATCATATTAAATGGTAAAATGTTAAAATCAAGAATTCCCTTTAAAATTAAGAATGCTTTTAATATTTTACCACTAAATATACTATTATCACTATTCAATGTTGTCCTAGAGCTCCTAGCAATTACTACTGGACAAGCAAAAGAGATAAAATATTTAAGGAATCAGACATCAATCATTTCCAACAAACAGAAAATATAATTTTTTATGAGATTTTACACCACTTACAATAGCTAAAAAAGATATGTATACTATGGGAAACAAAAGATGGTGAAGACCCCTGGAAAGACATTAAAGAAGACCTACACAAATTGGAAGAGAAAGGAAGCCTCGATATTGTAAAAATGCCATTATGCCAAATTAATGTATATATTCCATAAAGTTTCAATCAGAATTTGAGCAGGTTTTTAACTTTCTTAGAATTTGTCAAGTTGTTTCTAAAATGTATATGAATGAACAACTTGGTCCAGAATAGTCAAGACACTCCTGAGAAAGAACAAGGTGAGGAACTTGTTTTTCCAGAAACCAAGATTCGCTATAAAATAAAAGTGAGTCTAAAAACAAACTTATGTCAATTTGAGAATAATACAGAAGTGACACTGCAGGTCTGTGGGGAAAGAATGGACTAAATGTTGCTGGGAAAATTGACCATCCATCGGGAAAAAAATGAAATTGGACCCCACCTCATATCATTCATAAAATTTCCAAATGGATTAAAGTCTCAATTATGGAAGGCAACATTTAAAATTATTAGAAGAAAATGAATGTTTATATGATTTCTTAAACAATATACAAACATTCCAAATCAAGGAAAGTTTGAGAAATTCAACCCCAGTAATACTAAGAAAATCTGATCATTAAGACACTGTAAAGTGCATGGAAAGAGAAGCCAAAAATTGAGAGAAGGTATTTGTAGCACATATAAGAAAAAAGACTGTTATCCAAAATATATTAAGAACTCACACAAATCATAAGAAAACACAACTAACATAATAGAAGAATGGACAAAACACATAAGCAGTTCACAAAAGGAAACCCAAAGGTTGATAAACATAAATAGATGTTCAACCTCATTAGCAAAAATTAAATGATTGGCATAGATAAAGTTTCACTGTGATACATGATAGCCAGCACTCGGGGGGGAAAAAAGAAAATTTCATACAACTATTTTGTTAAAACAATTTGGTATTTTCCAGTAAAATGGAAGATGGACAAATTCTGAAGCCCAACAAGTTTACTTTGATGTTTATATTAAGTATATACCCTCCATAAACTCTTACCATTGTGTGAAAGACATGTTTAAAAACAAAAGACATGTTTAAAAATATTCACTGCAGCATTGTTCATAATAGCTACAGTAAAAAGTGAACTAATTCTAGTCACACCTTTCAACATAATGTTGGGCAAACTAAAAAACAATTTACAGAATATTGTATACAATTCATTACCATGTATATAAAGTTAAAAAGCAATAAGAACTAATCAATATATTCTTTATTCTTTATTCGTGTAATAACTAGGAGAAAAAGCAGAGGCTACAACCAGAAACAGGGAACAGAGAGAGCTTCCAAAGTGCTCATTTTATTGTGTAGGCTTGATAGAGGTACATGGGTGTCTGTTTTTTCTTTTTCTTTTTCCATATGACTTACATATACGGTATACTTTTTTGTATAAATAAAATATTTTAACATGGAAACTTTAAAATAATTAAAAGGTATGAATAAGAAAAACCACAAAAGATTTTTTTTTTAAGGCTTAAAATATTAGTTTAAGGTTAGGTAAGAAAAAAAAAGGCTAGCATCAATCAGACATTTATATTGATAAGGAGGTTCCTAAGGTCATTGGACTCCTCCAAGAAACCATTTTCTTTGTCCTTTTTGCCTTTCTCTTGAGCCCTCAAAGTTAGTAACTCTTTTCAGATACCCATAAATTTGAGACCAGGCCAGACCCCTGCCACCACATCTGATTTATTTTCTGATAGAGTTTGAGAGTACATTAAGCATTCACTTTTAGCATTGGAACCCAGGATTTTAAAGTAAGGTTAAAGGAATGATTAAAGCCAGAATTCATTAAATGGAAAGTCATTAAAAGGAAAGCAAATGCTTGCACTACATTATTAGGAGCGTTTCATACAAGAGCATTAGATACAGAGCAATGAGGTAATTATTCCACGCTGTTGCATTGTTTAGTTCTAAATTGGGGCCTGGGGAATTCTGGAGTAGGTTCAAGTTTTTTTTTTAAATTACGCATACAGGTATAATTTGGTTAACTTTCACAATTTTCACTTTTTCTGAACAAATTATTTTCAGTTCTTTTTAATCCCCAATAAATAATTTTGACCATAAAATATATTATTGAATTGTACTAATCGAAAGGTGAACATTCCTGGTAAATCACTATGGAAAATGTTAATTGAACAAGCCAAATGAATGAGAAATCAATATTTATTGATTATTTTCTAGCATATCATTAAAGCCAAAATCTGTCCTCTTACTCAAAAAGCAAAGCACCTAAATTGCCTGTCTAGTTTTGTGCAAGTTTTGAATCGTCTAGGTGTAAACCATTAAAACTTTTGTTGCCAAATCAATGAGACATTCAAAAGGAGGAATTTAGTCACAAATTGACAGCTCTCCCTGGTTCATATTTTTCGCTGCATCTTTGTAAGTTCACAGAAGTCACCAGACCCTTCAGTGATACTGAGATAGAAATTAGTACTTAGTAGAAATTAGTACTTAGTATTAGTTGTTTTAATAGAAAACACGAAATGAGCTTTAACTGAATAATTTTCTGATCATTTAAGGAAAGTATGCTACTTTATATTTTATTTTGGCTTTTGAATTTTATTTGCTTTTAATAGAGCTATAAGGTAGATTACAGTCTTCTGGAAGTAAAGATAATTTTAATCCAAATGTGTGTAATTTCTTTCCAAGGAAACTTCACAAGACAGCTGTATTTCAAAGTATTACTTAGGTTTAGATATATGGTCCGGTTCACCATGGAATTCTAACTACATAGACTGAATGATAATGATATAGTTGTGCTAAGAGAAAACTGACTAAAAGAATAGGTTGGGAAATTAGGGTGGAGGAATCTAAAGGTAGGAAGGAGAAAGAAGCTACATGGAGTGTGGTTTGTACATGAAGTGTTGCCCAGGGCTCCTGTAGATTTTTCAAGGTGGGCCACAGATTTCACTTAAGATATCTAATTGCCAAGAAGGAAACATGCTCAGTCACGAGTGTCAAAGCATCTGTAACATTAAAACTGAACAGATGAACAGCTATGTCTAGAATTAGAACCGGAAAATTCTGCGCTGTGTATGGTTCTTAAAAAATGTGTCAACCATATTGTTTCAGTGGTTATAGTATCAAGATTCTTACAGTTTTTCAATTAATTCAGGGGACTAACATCAGGGTATAACTAAGTTCCATTGGGTGGAAGTGAAATAATTTGTTCTATTTCAATACTGTCTGGTAATTATGTCTAAGGCCTGTAGGGAATAAGTCTACTTACAAGGAAACTAAAGATTAGAACATAAGTATAATGAAAACTCTGTTGCTTGTGAGTTTTTTGATGACACCAAAAAAGTCATGCAGGTATTTATTTTGGTTTTAAATTAATGTTTGACTTACTAAAGTTGCATTATCAAAAACCTAGTTCTTTAAATTTTTAAATACGGTTGCAAATTGCTGTTAAGGGATTTTTGAATAACATTTAGTTTATTTACAAACTTTATTACAAACTGTTTATAACCTTAGATAAATACCTACAAACATTTAAAATTGCATTTAAAGATTTGTTGTCTTTGATTTTCTATTTAAGTACTATTACTGGCAGACTGACAGTCTTCCCAAGTACTTAAAAAATTCTCACACATCTATTATTAATACATTACACTTACAAGGATTGTGAACCTAAAGTTTTCTTACATTTTCTAATGCTGTACATAACGAAAACTTACTGTAATTGAAAGATACTTCCTCATTTAGTAAAATATCATCTTAGGTAACTAAGTTAACTTTCTACAAGAGGCATAAGATATGAATTCTTCCTGTAGTAATCAAGGAAGCTATTATATCATAATTATAATTGGAGGGGTACCTACTTTGCATGCTTAAGGTTACCAATATCCAGAGATTTTGACTGGGAAACTGATTAGATTCTCATAGGCAACCCTGAGTGAAAACACAGAAGCTTGTGTATTGTTGCCATGTCAGAGACACTACAATGTCATTGTCAAGAAGAAGACATTGACATATCCCACCTCCCTAGACTCAATTTATGCACGTGACCTCATAGGTCTACTCACAGATGCCTGCAGTCCCCAGTTTGTCATTTGATTAGATTTTCACATTTCTTTGGCTTTTAGGTTATACAGATCTCTTTTCTATTAGACTCTAATGCCTTTCCCTGTAAGTCTAAATCTAAATTCTGCACCCTTCCATATTCTCAGAATTAAGCAATTCTTACCAGTGTTTCAAATGATATTTGATAGAATTTAGGACATCTTACATAGTTTTTTCTGAGTGGCAGTCGCTCTCTCTCCAGGCAGTTTAGTGGCATTGCTGAAGAGTTGTTCCTGAAATATGGACAGCAGAATTTGGACCTCTTTGCTGACTGTAAACTGAAGAAGGCTGTTAGGAATCAGGCTGCACCAGAGAAGCACTACACTAAAACAACCAAATTCGTTTCAAAGCCCATATAGACAGTTTTGAGATTGCATTTATTGATAAACAGGTAAAAAGGAATTCCTTAATATTTTTTCAACAATTAGCAAGTGAAATGTATAGTTCATACAACAGTAAAATCAGACCTAATTAGAAGATTAGAAAATAACAATAATCTACTTGTTTGGAGACTGGAAAGACACACTTCCTACATTACCATATCTGATTCAATACATCATCCCCATATAATACTAAAATGAAGTAGTAACTGGGAGTTAAGCCATATAGAGCCTTAGTTAGGCCCAGTGATCTGGCAGTTAATAAGGTAGCAAGACAGCAAAGAGCAACCTTCTCAATGGGGAGGACTAATAGTCATGTAGATTTTGACAAAGTTCCCTGGGCTCACCTCAACATCTGGTAATACTGAGTCTTAAAACACCACAGCTAATTAGATTTAAGTGGAATTATAATAAGATGTCTTTAAAAGAAAATGTGCTAAATAGATTTTTCCTCTTTTTAAATTAATTTTAACTGTGCAAGTAATACATAAATGCAAAAAATTACATGATACAAAATAATACCAAAAAATTTTTTTAACATTGCAAATAAGATTAAAGTACCCTTTAACCAACATCCTCTAATCTACGAGTAACCACCATTATTAGTAGGAAGTATATCTTTCTAGTTTTTCTATGCAATTATACTCATACATTTACCACTAGAAAATATATTTTGTGTTGCTGTTTTCTAAATATTTTAAATGAATGTACATGTTGTTCTGCAACTTGCTCAACCAATGTCTTGCTAATCTCTTTATGTCAATAAAGACATTTATTGAGTGCTTCATAGTAAGTATCGGTCACTATTCTAAGCACTTTGAGATCTATCAATGCATTTCATCTTCATAACACTGCAGTTTTTATATTATGTTATTATCACGCCCCTTTGCACTTGAGGATCCTAAGGAACAGAGAGGTTGTGTAAGTTGCCCAATTGGTAGCAGAGCCACTTGTTCTGGATTCTATTCCAGGCAGGCTAACTCCAGGTCTTCTCCTAGGGTCACTTTTTTGCACTGCCTCTCTGCGATACATAAACCTACCTCCCGAATGCAGTATGTGTCAGCCAAAACCCCAGTGGGCCCATCTTTTATGAACTTGCAGTGACTGTGAATGATATGCAGATGCTGTTTAAGTTTTAAAATGCCACCGAGTGCCTCATTATGCTCAGTGTTTCAGTTGATAATAGCAGGAGTGAGGCCGTGCGGTGGGGCGAGGCGGGACTATTCTGGAGGGGATTCAGGATTCACGCACCTAACAATGCCGAGCGGACCCTATTGTTATGCTGCGCCATTCCCCCAGTTCCCTTGCCGCCTGTGTCTCATCCGTGGGCAGCATTCCATTTACGTCAAAAATAACGTCAATCTAGTGAAAAAAAACTGAATGACTCACAGCATTACTGTAGGGAACTGGTCTCTGTGTAATATGATATATAGCATCCTAATTTCATAGAGCATTTTTCATAACAGCTGCTAAAATCATAATCGAATCCATTAAATTCTTTTAGAGGGTTCAATTTGAAGCAATATTGAAAATAATCTTAAAATGCACGTAGAGTGAGGTGGCATCCCACTAACTCAAAACCACTCTATCATTAGCGGCTTCATATCTTCTCTGTATTTATGTTTATATTTATTAATCCATTTGAGTCTGCTCCTCTTTGATATTCCTATAGCTGCATTTGAATCAGAGGTAGGATATTTCAGAGACCGGAGGGTCTGAAAGACAGAATAGATAAGAAAGCAGAGAAGGAGAAGGAAATTTTCTTCTGACCCTTATGAACAACAGAACAAGATACAGTGGAAAAAAAGAGGGAAGGGAAGAACCGAGGTCTTGGGTTTATGAAAGCAGCGGTATATGATTGCTTGGGAGCTCTGTAGGGGATGAATGACGGTGAGAGAACATGGCCACCTAAGCCTTCACATTTAGCACCACATAGAAGTGTTGAGCCAGTTAGATTTCTCCTGCCACACTACCATCCACCAAACAGACAGCTAATTTTTTTCAGTAAGAATTTTATTCCTTGGATATACGGAAAGCCAAATAAAATCCCTCAGTGTTGGTTTGTTGTTCCCTGTGGCTGTGTACTTCTGCGAGTTTGCAAAGTTAGCCCTTGACATGAATTTTTGTTAGGAACATAAAATAAGACTAAAAAGAGGATTCAGGGAAGGCAGAAGATTGAAAAGTTTACTTCCAGACTTGAGAGTGACCTTGCGGAAGGAACGTAGACTTCTGAGGCCTGAGATTTATTCAGTCTCTGCCACAGATTAATTGTGCGGTGTAAGTTTGTACACAAGTTAGCAACCTTCTTTGAGCCTCAGTTTTCTTATATGAGACAGAAGGTTGGACCAGAATCCCAAGGTTCTTTTGAATTGTAATATTCTGATTCTTATATTACATGATGGAAGAAGATAGCATATAGTGACCAGTCACCCTTCTAGTCACCCAGCAGCATAAGTCCTGTACGCGTTTCCCTTTTATCTGCACACACGTCCTCTAATACTTGTAAGGGGGATGTTACGTGCAGTGCAGGTGCTTTGGTAGGTGCTGCTTGTAAACAGCATTCCTTCCAGCTTCCTTCTAGCATAACTGCTGAAGCGAAAGTTCCCGGCTCCATTCCATTTTTCTGCTTCATTGCTTTAAAAACATTTTTTTCAGGATGGAACATAAATTACTGGTTTGTAATCCATGAATCACTGCTATAAAGCAGCACTGAAATCTTTGCTTTCAGACCCTGAAAAATTGTTAATTACATGGGATATGTTGTTGGCCACTTGCGTAATGGATTTTAGGCACTGCTTTTTAGACTTTCACTAACCGCATCGCTAATTGTGCACTCGAGTGTTTTGCACCTAGTCAGCTAATGTTAAGGCAGATGTGCCAAATTGCCATTTTTGGGTTGTCTGACACCAGTACCAGGCAAATTACTGAACAGTAATGGAGCCAGGAGCCACAGAATAAATTCTCTGCACTATTAAACCCTGCTAAAAAGTTGTTCTCATCTCCTCTCACTTCATTTGTTCAGTACCCAGTGATGGAGTAGCTACTGCAACCCTGGATGTTGGGTGCTGTGCTGGGTCCTCAGAGTCTGCATTCTATTGCAAAAGGAACAATGCTTGCAAAAGTGGAATGAGCCTCCTTGGGTCTTTTTATCACCGAGTAACCAAAGCTGTTGTTAAACCAACAAGATAAGCAATCATCTGAGAAGAAAATTGTTCTGTCACTTTCAACATGCTTCTTTTTTTTTCATGTTCTCTAACATATATACGGAAGATTAACAATAATATTTTATATGTAGCCTATTGGTGAAATGAATTTCCCAGACTAGTCACATTATTATATGATTATGTAACTTAAAACACTGAACTCTTATGGCACTAAAATCTTATGATAGTAACTTTTTCAACACTAGCTAAATCAGTGTGGGAGTCAAAGCACCGGAATAATTATAGTAGCTCATCAACTAGCTGTGTAGATGAGGGCATGCTCCTTAAGTTCTCTGAGCTTCGGGAGAGGAAAAACATACTTGATTAGTGTCTCATGGGGCCGTTGTGAGGAACAAATGAGATGGAGTATGTGACATGCTTTGTATTATAAGCGTATAATCCAAATATGAGCCAGATAGGATATAAAACGTGCATGTACTACAGTATTTCTAATTATATTATTGCTTTCATCTATGTGGTGTTCCACATTTTATATGTAAACAAGAGCTTGTAAGATTGATTTTCTCCTAATTATCACAACTAATGAACTCTTAATGGGCAGCTACAAATATAGATTTTATCGGAAGGAGGAAATTAAAGAGATCAAGGAGATTATTTTTTCTCCACTGACATGTAAAAAGTAAATAGACTACTAATTGGAAAATGTTTAGTTGTTCATTTTATATGTACCTGATCGGTCTGACTTTTCTGAGTATTCATTCTTCATTCAAGTATAGGAAATGAAAAGTCAAAACCTACTGTAAATTTGTCATTCAATGGATGACAAAAATACGTTGAATTTTATTTGTTAGAACCATATGACAAGTGCTAGGTTCCATAGGTCAACAAGGCATAACCTGAGGTACTTTCTTGCTTTGATTCTGTAATATAGCATATTTAGAACACGTCTTTAGAATAATGCTATAGAAAGGAATTACTTGGGCTAATAATAATGTGAGAAATTGTTTTATTCTATTAATACCAGTACTTATTAATTTTCTATAGCTCAGTTATTTGCTTTATTTTTAGTAATTTACATCCAGAAGTCTTAATTATTAATTCTTTAAACATGACTTCATTTAATGACTACCACCCTGAAAAGATAAAATAGGAGTGATGATCAAACTACTTTATTTCTAAAGCGTGATTACATATGCAAAGGTAAGGAGTAGTAGCATTCCAAATAAATTCAACTAGAGAGTACTTTCCCTTAACCAATACGTAGGTACATCCATGGATAACCTTTTCTTCCCCTTTAGAATGTTAACTTTTGGCTCCTAACTTAAAATCTGGGTAGCAAAATTAAAGGTGGTAAGAGCCAGACTAAAGAGGATCACATTGGACTCTCCCTGTAGCCTTTATTAGTTCATTTTCTTTGTGTTCCACTTTCTTCTTTTTTTTTTTTTATTCTCTTTTTTTTCTTGGAGTCGTTTTATTTAGAGACTTAAACATTTTCGTCTGGAAAATCAGTGTGGTTTCTGGTGGGGAGAGAAGGTATTTTGAAAAAGAAATGAGACAAAGGCACATACAAATAACTTGGAATACAAACCTAGAAGTTAATTACTGGAAATGAAGAGGAAATGTTTATCCTACTCCATCCATAATACTAGTAAACTAATTACTTACGGTTGTTTAACTGTTCGCTCGTTCATTTGGGTAGCCAGATCTTATTTTATTTCCCTTGCTATCTTAAATTTGCTGGTGGAGAGAATTCCTCACTGGTATTTCTGTAGGGTTCAAAGAGGAATAAGCTAGATTTTTCAGAAACTATTTGGGGTAGAAAAAATATATATTGAGACCAAAATGGTGTAGTATTTAAAGCCTGTTAATAAATTTTGCTATAGAAAATGTATGCTGATTGTCACCTTCTCTTGCCTACACCCGACCTGACAATCTGGCTTTTGTAAGTTTTTGTCCATGGTTTCTAAGATCTTCCAACTTTGATACACTGTCCCCTGCATATTTGGTCACCAGATAGATACCCCAACTGCACACACCAAAACAAATACAAATCAGTGCTTTTTATAATTATGTTGCAGTAAGGTTTTATGCTCTTCGGATGTTAGATTTTTGTTATTGGCTAGGTTATCTTTAGTGTTGGTTTCTTCCTTAGGCTGTGTACATTTCTCCTAAATCGTACTGATTTCTCTGTTACTGTAGAATATTAGACAGGCTGTCATGGTTGTCACCTGTTCTTAACCTGGTGTTACTGATAACCTTGAGATTTTATCGTGTCTGTGGTCTCTTCGTCAATCCTCTCTGGAGGTTTCTCTCACTGATTATTTTGCAATATTCTTTTATTAGACTTGACTGCAGCAGTCCCAGAAACAGAGCGCCTAGACTCAAAAGCACTGAAAACTCGAGCCCAGCTCTCCGTGAGGAACAAACGCCAGAAGCCCACTAGGCCTAGACTCTACGATAGCGTCAGTTCCACAGAAGGGGAGGACAGTGTAGAGCGAAAGGTGAGCACTCTCGACCGTTTTCTGACTCATGATGTTGGGCTGTATCGTTGTTCCTACAGCTTATTGAAGATGATTTTTCTGCAACCAGAGTCTATGCCCTAGTTGGAAACAGCTGGAATAGTCCATGTCTTTGTCTCCTGAATTCTTTACATTGTTGTAATTCAAAATCTTTTCCCTACTTATTCAATGAATTAACCAAGAGCATTATCCATACTGTCATATTTTATGATGGTGCTTTTGATATTTGGCTGTAGGTTTTTCAGTGGAAAATAATGAATGTACAATTGTTTCTATAGGTCTTAGGTATCTGTGTTAGTGATGACAATGTTAATATGGCGAGTTGCTGTGAACTATGCATTCTCATCTGTAAAACAAAAAACAAAAACTGGTTTTCATGGGGAGACACTAAAAAAAAAAAAGGGTCAGTTTTATTTCAAAGTAAGTATTGCATAGAACTGATACTCAATGGCATAACCTCCTTTATAATCTCTTATACCAACAGCCTTCAAACAGTTTCTATAACCACATGCATATTACCAAATCACTTCCACCCAAGGGTTTGAGAACTTCTTCTTCCGACTCAGATTCTGGTGGGCCACCCCTCACCCCAGTGGCTAGCGATGTGCCCTTCTCGTCTGATCACATTGCTAAGTTTCAAGAAGGACCGCTATGCCCAGAAAAGGAGGCTTTCTCCTCTCTTTGGGGAGACACTTCATTCTTTTCTCCTTCAAAATCTGATCATGATACAGAAGAATCTCCTTGCCACCATCAAGCCACCGACACAAAAATACTACAAGAAAAAGGTATTGTTAATTTCTTTGTTATTTTGTTTTTTCTTTGTCTGACTTCGCTAACACCTCAATTTGTGCGATGTAAAAATGGCTTTTTCTCATAATCATAAATCCTTTGTCTTCTCACAGCTAATCCTTTCATATTATGGGATAAGGAAAACAACCCCTCCATGTATTTTATTTTATTTTATTTTATTTTATTTTATTTTATTTTATTTTATTTTATTTTTATCCTTTCCTACCTGGTTTAGTATTTTTATCTCTTCAGCTCTCCACAAGCTTACTATTGAAGAAAATTGTTTGGGGAGACTTCTAGAGATTTTGTAGAATAACAGCCTAAGATAGTCATATAGGAAAAAAAAAAAAATATGAAGATCAAAGTGATGTAGATCTTAACCCGTCAATTGGTTTTTATTTAGAAGAAATTTTTATAATAATGATTTATATTGCAAAGGACGTGATAGAAAAGTTATGATAAAGATAACGCAAGGAAGTTAGTCAATTAAATTTTAACTTAGGCCGGGCGTGGTGGCTCACGCCTGTAATCCTAGCACTCTGGGAGGCTGAGGCGGGCGGATTGTTTGAGCTCGGGAGTTCGAAACTAGCCCGAGCAAGAGCAAGACCCTGTCTCTACTAACAATAGAAAGAAATTGATCGGACAACTAAAAATATATAGAAAAAATTAGCCGGGCATGGTGGCACATGCCTGTAGTCCTAGCTACTCGGGAGGCTGAGGCAGTAGGATTGCTTGAGCCCAGGAGTTTGAGGTTGCTGTGAGCTGAGCTGATGCCACAGCACTCTAGCCTGGGCAAAGGAGTGAGACTCTGTCTCAAAAAAAAAAAAAAAAAAATTTAACTCAGGCTCCTAGAATTGCACCATAATTTCATAGCAATATCAATAGACTTTTATTGTTTTAATTCGTAGAAGTAATAAATTCTTGTTTAAACAAGTTAAACAATGCAGAAATGTATAAAGGATAGGTTCATTCTCCTTCCATGTCTCTGTTCCTTTAAAGTTACCATGTGGATTTGATTATATTATCTTCCACATCTGAAGTAGAATATACACACACGCGCGCACACACACACACACACACACACACACACACACATGCATACTTTTGGTGTATGTGTTTTGTTTTTACATACTTGGTTTTTTAGATGGAATTCTGCTAATCGCATTATTCTGTCACTTTGTTTCACATATAATACTATTTTATGGGCATCCCTCTGGCAATATATGCAAATTTAAATGGTAGCAAGTCTTCACCTGTATATATAGCCAAGAGAAATCCTGCACATGTCTACTAAGAATCATATACAAGAGTATTCCGAAAAGCTGTGTTGTGTGATAGCAAAACCAATGGAATGGACAAATGAATTATAGTAGGTTGATATAATGAATCTGTGCAGCAGGGGAAATTTATAAACTACACTGAAACATTGTAATGGGGGTGAATGCCTGGAACAAGACATTGAAAAGATAAAGCCAATATCAGAAGAATACATATGATTCTATGTTATAGAATTAAACAAAACTAGCGGATTATTTAGAGATAACAAATGGGAATGACAAAGTTACTTAAGGGGAGAGTCAGAAAAGATTGGAGAAGGGCAGTGTGGCAGGGGGTGGTGGTGTTTTTACTCTATACCTATTCTATAAGTACTCTTGATTTTGTTAGTCAATAAACATAAAAAAAGACTCCACATACAAAGTTAATGGCTAGACTTTCTTCCCAATATGCAAACAGCTACAAAGAATTAATTCTTTTTAAAAAGGCAGAAATGGGCTAAGGAAATAAATTGTTAAATTCATTGAAGAGAAAATTCACATTACTTATATGGAAAGATGATCAACCTCACTAATGATCAGAGTAATGATCATTTAAATTAGATAACAAATTGCAAGTTCGGCAGATTGCCAAAATCTGCAAATGAGAATTTGAAGAACTCCATCAACCAGCGCCAGCAGTGATGCAGGATACACTCACACGTTGTAGGTACAACTGTACATCACTACACTTTTGAAAATTCCATGCTCATTTTTCTCTCCCAGATCAGAAATTGTAATATTCTACAAATATCTTGTGACCATAGGAATACAGTTGACAGTGGGACTTACACTATTGTGTAACTCTTGATAACGCAGCATCACAGCTTTATTTCTAATGTTTTCTCCTTGGTTTCCTTTTCTGAGCCTGTCAACTGCTAGAATTACCTTCCACAGACTGGTCCTATGCACAGCTCTTCTAGAAGCAGTTCTGAGGTAAAAACTGAGTACTTAGGGCATACAGAATACCAGTGGAGGTGAGAAAATGTATGTCAGGCCTCCTGCTAATTCATCAGAGATGGTGGTCAGGTTGGTCACTATGGTTCTGGCCTACTTTCAAAACAATTAAAGGCTTCAAAAACTTAATCTAAATTGTGGATTATAATATTAATAGTACTTTTGTAGAAATATACTTGTGGCTAGCCCTCTATCATCTCTTAAAAAAAACGTATATTGGCCGAGTGAGGTGGCTCACACCTGTAATCCTAGCACTTTGAGATGCTGAGGCGGGCAGATCACTTGAGCTCAGGACTTTGAAACCAGCCTGAGCAAGAGCAAGACCCTGTCTCTATCAAAAATAGAAAAATTAGCTGGGCGTGGGGGCACATACCTGTAGTCCCAACTACTCGGGAGACTGAGGCAGAAGAATCACTTGAGCCCAGGAGTTTGAGGTTGCTGTGAGCTATGATGATGGCACTGCACTCTAGCCTGGGTGATAGAGTGAGACTCTGTCTCAAAAAAAAAAGAAAGAAAGAAAGAAAGAAAGAAAAGTGTATGGACTTTGGTCCATAAGAAAGCAAAACAACAGAGGCATATACTTTGGAGCTACGTGTAGGTTAATACTTTGTGTTCCACTGTTTGAGTTTATCAGCCATAGCTAGCTATCTGAAGAAATTATATTATAGTCATGGAATAGATCACTCAGACATGAAATCTGACCCAAAGACTTTTAAAAGTGGCTAAATCTTACCTAGATTATCTCTGCCTTTTACTTCTAATTTATTTATGATCCTTTGACATGAGCAGATGTTTCCTTTCAGACTGGAGAAGTAGGACATGGATATGAACTGTGCTTTGCAGTCCTTTAGCAGTAATGAAGCAGTAAAATGAGAGAATTTCATCCTTTCCTCCCCACCCTGCCATGCCTCCCTTATTTGCTACTCTGTCATTTTGGGGATTAAGCTCCCAGTGGCAGTAGCAGGACCAGAAGAGAAGGGGTGGGTCTTCTTCTCCAGAGACCAAGGATTTGGGCTCTCCCCTTTTCAGTTTTCCCAGACTGATCATGCTTCGGGGTGAAAAGGCAGAAGCAGTTAATTGACCTTTTATAAAGTACTAACCTTATGAATGGTCAGTTAGTATTGTGGTAACCGTGGTTAGGTACTAACTGTGACCAGATGAAAGCAGTGCTGAAGGCTCACACTCTTTCATTGCCTTGATAAAAGTTTTCTTTCATGTTCATTTGACCTTAATCCATTCATTCACAAATCCATTCATGCAACAAATAATTACTGAGCACCTATACTGTGTCAGCTGTTGTACTAAAGCCTCGATATATACAATGATAAAGAAGATTCCATTCTTTCCCTCAGGGAGTTTTCATACTAGAGTCTGTCTACCACCATCTACTGCTGCTGCCTCCTCCCCCACCCCCCACCCCCCACCTCCTTGCTCATCCGTGTTCTCGCTCTCCCTCTGGCTTGTCTCATTTCTTGCTTGTTTGGTGACAGACCTTGCCTCTCTGACATCCCACAACCACCACCATCAACAGCTGGGGATACCCTACGCCTTCTTGCCTTCCACACTCAGGCTCCATCGCACCTTGAAAGATGTCAAAGAGAGAGCAGCCCACTGACACTCAGACAGTACCCAATTACCAGACAGTGCCTTGAAGGGTTAAGGGTCTGGTCCTCAGTCTTCTAAAGCCAGAAATTCAATAACATACCCAGATTTAATCAAGCTCAGAGTGACTGATTCATGCTGTTCAAACTTACAAAACACTGATTTCGAAATCAGAAGATAAATTTTCTGATTTACTTTGGGAGATAGAGATGACATAGTAATTAGCACCTTTCAATTGTTCCATTCTCTCTCTTCTGGTTGGTAGGTTCATAAATTAGAAAGTTGCTCAGTGAGCATAAAATTAAAGGTAACTGGATGCGTATGCAGAAAATGCTCATTAGGCTGAATTTACCGATGAGTTGCCTGTTTCTGTGTGGCACCACCATTACTGCACCTCTCTCATGTCCCTCAAGGACACTCCTCCACCCAGTTCCTGATAAATGGACCTCAGTATTATCCAAACTGCAGGGAAATTCCGTGCTTCCATGGTTATGCCATTGCAGAAGCTGATACAGCATAGATTAACAGTGGGATCTACCTTCATTGTTCTCAGTGAACATTCTGTAAAGTCCTTGAGTTCCTTGCTATATGAGACTAATCCACTATAATCCACTATTCAGACCTGGGCTCAAGAGAGCTTAGGTGTGGTTAACCTATGGCTTCCCTCTGCGCACGTGTTTATATGTGTGCTTCTTATGACTCGTTGGCTCGTCAATAAGAAAACTAAGATGGATTTTAGTGATACAGGTGCAAACTGGACCTCATGTCTACACTGTCACCTAACCCTCCGCTCCAGAAAAATCCTGATCCTTCTTCAGAGCCCAGCTTAAATCCCATCTCCTTCAGTCAGGCCTCAGGCACACCCACCCCATTCCCAGGCAGAGTGAATTATTCTTTTCTTTTTGATTCCACAGGAATTTTCACAGTTTTCTGCTCCTTTCACTTTGTGTATAATAAGTGATCTGATTGTCAAGTGTGAGCCAAGCTTTTCTCATTTATCTGATTAATATTTGTGTTCATGGTCCTTTACAAAGAGTATGGCATATAGTTGGTGCTCAGTAATGTTCTTGGATGGATTACTAAGTATGTCTCTCCACATAACTAACATGAGTCTTCTGGAAGAGGGACCGTCAGTCAAATCCAGCCTCCACCTGTTTTTGTAAATGCTGTCTTGCTGGAATACAGCCACACTCTTTCAGTGACATGCTGTCTGCTTTCATGCCACACTGGCAGCATAGTTTTGACAGACTGCGTATCTCACGAACTTAAAATATTTACTCTCTGGCCCCTCACAAGTAGAGCTTCCTGACCCCTCAATCTAAAAGTTTATTTTCTTCCACTCAGCATTATTGGAAAAACTCTGAAAATGGCTTAATCACTGGTTCTCATTTATCTAGAAATTTTTTAAAGTAATACACCAATACTTCCCTTGTCTCTGTGGTGCAGTCAGTTAGCATGTTTGGCTGTTAGCCCAAAAGTAATATGCCATTACTTTTGGTCTATCGAGTTACTACAAAGTTGATTAAATTACAGCTGTAATTGATTGCAAGCTTGGGGACAATACTCTGGTTACTCTAACTGGAGTCAGGTGTTTTCTAAACTATGTCAATGCCACTATTTATAAGTCATCATTTGTTTCTTATATGTGAGGGACTTCAGCGGAAATTGGGATATAAAGAGTGCCACTGTAACTTGCTAAATGATAAGCATCTAACTAAACATCAGTTAAATTAGAAATAAAAGATCTTTTTTCTTGAGGTTTGTAAAACAGGTTATATGGCAATAAAAGACATGACAATATTTTTCTCTTTCCTATTATTTGAGCGGCCTAATACTAAAATTATTTTGGTCTCTAAGCTTATATGACACCTGGCCTTTGGTCAGTCAAGTTTAAATAAATTAAGCACTATCTGTTTTCTATTCACAATTACTAGAGATTATTATTCTAAGTTTACATGTGTTTATTAACACATTGTCTGACACAGAATATGCCTTCAAAAATATTCATTGAATTAATGTCATGCTAAATAGAACCTGGCTTTTTTAAAGCTTTACAGCATTTCTTTCTTTTTTTTCTTTCTTCCTTTCTTTCCTTTCTTCCTTTTTCTCTTTCTTTTTTTCATTCCCTCCCTCCCTCCCTTCCTTTGTTCTCACTGTGTCACCCAGGCTGGAGTGCAGTGGTGTGACCAGAGTTCACTGCAGGCTCCAACTCCTAGTCTCAAGTGATCCTCCCACCTGCAGCCTTCTGAGTAGCTGGAACTACAGGCATGTACACCCATGCCTGGCTAATTTTTCTATTTTTTGTAGAAACAAGGTTTTGCTCTGTTACCCAGGCTGGTCTCGAACTCCTAGGCTCAAGTGATCCTCCCCTCTCAGCCTCTGAAAGTGCTGGGATTACAGGCATGAGCCACCGTACCCAGCCCTATTTCTTATTAATATGTAGCACTGGGCCTCTGTAAGTGTAGATATAGTAAGATCATATCATTGCTCAGAGGAGAGAGATGTTGCATCTACCTGAAACTGGTAAGCAAAACTTGACAAACGAAGTATAATTAGAGCAACCATGGAAGGACTTAAGAAGACAAAAAGTGTAGGTAAGGAGTGCATGTAAGGTAGAGAGATGGCATGAACAGAGGCAGGCACACATAATATGAATTTAAAGGAATGGGCTATCCCAGCTTGGCTGAAGGAGTTTGTTTATGCAGGGCAGAGTGCTTACACACACAAGTAAGTGAGTGGGTTAAGTCTACAGCTCCAAAATGTAAATATCTTAGAAACCTTACCATATTACTAGGAAACCACAGGATGTTTGAGCAGAGGAGTAAAAAGGAAAAGACACAAGGTCTGGGGAAGCTGAGTTAGGAGACACTGTGAGGCGGTGACCTCTAAAGAGGAGCAATAGACAATGACAGGAAAGAATGAGACAACAACCCTTGACACGTTGGCTAGATGACAGGGGGAAGAAAGTGAGTTTTAATTCACTTTCATCATGGGATTTCGAGCCTCAGAACATATGATCTCGTCGTTAGCAGAAAATAGGAAATCAGAAAACATTATGGGGGAATATGATGAACTCATTTTTTTAACAGGAGGTCATGAGCTCAGGAGAGAAGTCAGGGCTGGGAGATAGATTTGGGAGTCCCCATCATCAGGTGTCTTATTACGGTAGATTGAGGAAATTGCAGGCCAAGAATCGGCCTTAGGATTTAGCTATTGGGAGATCATTTGTTACCTTTGACAATGAAAACCAGGTTGCTGGAGCTTAAAGCTGGAGCACCCAATCTGGGGGCTCAGACTTCTAACTGGTCACAAAGGCAGTATTGGAAAGATTTCAAAAACCTAATGGAAGTCTTACATAAAGCTAAGTAAATAAACAAAAATGGATGTTTCTTTTTTCCTGAAATCATACCAATCCAATGTTGGTTTTTAGCAAACCGGAAGTTCTGATGTGCATTAAAAATGGATTTGGTTGATTTAAAATGGGAAAGTACACTACTCTTTATTCTTGCCTCTTCGGCCTTGTGGACAAATTCATTTCAGTGTTCCTTGGAACACACTTTGGCAAACGTGTGAGATAACGATGTGAGGTTGCCTAGCAGCAGGCTCTGTGATGGGCAGAATCAGGCTTTTAGTCCCAAAATGTCCAAATAATTGCAACACTCATAGGTTACAAAGTGTTTCCATGTGCATCGTCTCATCTGGTCTTCTCACCACTCATTATAACATCTCTCAGCTACCTCTAATTCAGAAAATAATTAAGCAGTCTCCTTTTAACTTTGCACAGTCCTGGCCATTAAAAGTTGTTTTAGGATTGATCTGGAAGAAGTCAGAACTTTCTTTTCTTCAGCCTCTCCTAAAAAAATTGAAATTCTGCTTTTTTAAAATGTCCATTAACAAAATCACCTTGTTTGTGCCGTGTCTATGGATTTTTTTTTTTTTACGTGATTGTGTCACATCTGTGGCAATTTAATTTAGTGACCTGGAGAGTAATGATGCAAATACCCATAATAAATATTTGAGGATTGAAGTGGATTTTGATACGGGCATATTTCTGACTCTTGTATTTCATTATGTACATTTCAAGGAATTGATTATTGAAATCTGAGTATCATTAACTGAAAATATGAAAAGCTCATTGTTAAAAATCCTTGCAGTGTTTGTCAGTGTCCTGTGCTGCTTTAGAGCTTTGAACCCAGACTCCTAAATGAGAACCATGTGTGCCCTTCATGTTTTTTAAGGATGTATGTCAATGGGTATTTAGAAATTTCTCCCAAGGTAAACAATAATCTTAAGCAAAATAACCTGCAAGGCTAATTGAACACTTTCTTGGGACTATTCTCTCTGCACTCCATGCTAGAAAGTTCCTAGAAATTTTTAAAAATTTTTGAAAAATTTTACAAGATAAGAGGCAGAAAAACAGACACCAACAGACAATTAGAGAGGAATAGTTTCACCCATAAAAACACACCAAATTTAAAACACCATTTGTTAATCATCTCAGATAATTGGCTATGCTGAAACACAACACCGAATAGCAGCCTTTGCTGAATAGTTCCAGGTAGAGCCGCAGGGGTTATCTATGTTGTCTGAGGTGGACTCTAGTTCCCACACTGACATTGAAAGCCTCTCTTCTGATCAGTTTTTGGCATTGGTTGGAGGGTCCGCATCCCCCAGCAGCTGCTACCCTTGAGCACCAGCAAAACTCAGAGAGGCAAAGATCAGTCAGCTCCAAGTGCTGAGGAGATTCTGGCATCTTCCACATCATGGGAGGCCAGCCAAGTTGTGCTCTGACCCAACTATTAAGAAGGCCCTTTCAAAGATATAAATGTTTTATAGCTGAGCTTGCTCCTGCTTAAGAAGTTTCTGTGTGTTCCATCCGCCTTTGTCCCAGGCCTGGCTGTAGGCCATGAGCAAGGGAGAGACAAGAAGGGAAAACTTTGACTCTCACTTCCCCCTGAGTCCCCCAGACTCCCAGAGGTGATGTTCTGTATGGAGCATTGGAGCTAGAGGGGCAGTGGAGTGGGTTCCTGTCAGAAGGCGCTAACCAAAAGGCAGGAGAGGTATGGAGGATGGAGCCCAGGCATTGAAGCCAAGAGTTGGAGCCAGAGAAGGAACGAAAGGAAAGTCACGTTGGCCCCTGCTTTGAATGCAGAGGATGATTTGGTCATGTTTATTCTTGCTTATCTTGTTCATTCCAATGTGTTTCAAGCTAAAACTCTTGGGCTTCTGTCCAACAGGACCTCTCCTGCTTAACTGAATCTGCTTGAACAAAGCTGTGTTTCCTATTCTTACAAAAAGGCATCCATTATTTTCTTTTACGGTTACGAGTTTAGGCAAATCCCTTAGATTCACAGATGCACTGAGTTTCGACTTATGGCTTTGAAAAATAATAATTGACCTTTTTCATAAATATATGTATCCTAGATGGTGCCAAAGGTCCCAAATCATTAAGGGCATCCAGTTCGTTGGTGGTGCACGGAGGAAAAATTAAGCGGAAGTTTGTGGATCTGGGGTAAGCACTTCATGATGTAAAAAGCAAGCCCTCTGTAAAAGGAAGACTAAAAGTGAAAATTTCAACTCCCCCTCTCTGTGTGCTGTCATTATAGGGCACCTTTGCGAAGGAATTCCAACAAGGGAAAGAAATGGAAAGAAAAAGAAAAAGACGGCAATAGGTTTTCTGCAGGTAGCAGGTACGAGTAGGTGATTAAGAACACAGATTTATTTCTATACCTAAACTTTCTGACCCCTTTTTCCGTTGTTAACCAAAATCAGTGGTCAACATCTTTGAGCTGAAGTGATATGCCTAGAGTTGAGATGAAAAAAAAAATGCACAATCGGTTTATATTTATCTTACTCTAATTACAGCCTGCATCTGGCTTTGGGCATATCCATTGGTTATTCATTGCAGAGTTATGGTCACAGGAATAGTTTCAATAAATGTTTATCTAAATACGGCATAAACATATCTATGTGTTAGTTTAGACATATTTCAGATTTTTTGCCTGACTACCCACAACACTAGTGCCTTCTCTTTTTGTTAAGTCTGAAAGAGTAGTTTTTCATGTAAGTACCTTGTTGGCATTCAAGACTGCCCTGCCCCATATGCGTGTAAGAACGACCACCATCTCAAGTGGACTTAGCTATTTAATTGATTTCGCAGGCACTATCAGCTATGCTTACTGTTCAGTAAGTAACACTTCTCTTTTCTATAGAGAAGTGAGCTTTGAACAAACAACATGTCGTCAAGTTTTCCCAATCTTATTCTGAGACTACATAATTTTAAACTTAGGTTTGTACGGGGACACAGGATAGCATAAAGCTCTGAAGTCCAACTGCCTGGGTATGAATCACAGCTCTCCCACTTATTCCTCTTAAATCTTGGACAAGTTAGTTACCCTCTGTGCCTCCATTTTCTCATATAAAATGAGAGTGATAACAGTACCTACTGCATAAGATTAGTGTAAGGATTAAATGAATTTTTATATAAAGCTTTAAAATGGTACCTGGCACATAGGAGGTGTTAAAAAATAATAAAGTTAACAAATTGCTGCTATTATTATTATTATTATCATTTGCAAGTTACAAAGTAGTTTTATCACTTCATTTGATCCTTATAATAAGATTGGGAGGGCAGATAATACTGTCAGCCTTTATTGAAGAAGAACTTCTCCTCCTTAGGATTTAATTGAGTTGCCCAGGGTATGCAGCAGGCAATTACTGTCAAGCTGGGGCTTGTGCCTCCTGTCTAGATAGATGTCTTTCCAACACACCGCACCACCTCTAGTTACTTACGTATCTAATGGTGCTTAAATTTCTTTATGAAATTTAGAAATCATTTCGATAGCATAGACTAAGGAAGAAACAGAAAAAATTGCTAAAAATAAGAGACTGTAAAACCATTTGAGGGTCATTTACCTTCTTCATTCGTTGTCCCCTGCTGTTTCCTTTTCTCTTTTTTTCTTTTCTTATATATGCCTTGGTGAGAAATGTACTTTCTCCTTGGGATTATAGGAGAATGGGGATAGGGGATGAAGAGAAAGAATTTCCAAATTAATTGTTTTTGTCAGTCTGGGTTTCTTTTATGCTAAACAGTGGAGAAAGGGTAGAAAGCTCTCATTTTATTGAGGACAACAATCTCAGAAAAAATAAAGGTAAATCTGAAGCCATATGCAACCCAAAAGCAATGTAACTGTGCATGGTTTTAGAGTGAGAAATAAAAAATGGTCTACTTTTTGCCTTAAAGTTAAGAATACAAAACTATCAAACATACTCAGGAAAAAATAAAAACAAATAATGAAACCATTTAAGGGAGAGAAAGAGATGCACAAATATACAATGAGAGAGAAACTCAGACACGTCAGAAATGACACTGTCCTTCTTTTGGTCTCTGGGCTTCAGAAGCAGTCAGTGCCTCTCGCCTTTGAGGCACTACCTAAGACAGATGCTCACACTGACAGCCAGCAAGGGAGTGAATGTTTAACTAAATTTCATCATAGTAGCCAGAGATTATCACCTTCTTGTATAAATTCCAGGTAATAATCAAGCAAATCTTGATTGTGTTGGTGAGCGCTGACCTTTACTGCAGACAAAACCACAGACAGTAGGTGGTCATCAGCATACTGCCTTACCACAGCTCATGTCAGCTTCTGAACCCTCAGCTAGGATTCTAGCTTGCCTGCTTAGCCAACTCTATTTTTTTTTTAAGATAGAGTCTCGCTCTGTCACCCAGGGTGGAGTACAGTGGCATGATCATAGCTCACTACAGCCTCAAACTCCTGGGCTCAAATGATCCTCCTGCCTCAGCCTCCTGAGTAGCTGGAGCTACAGGTGCATGCCACCGTGCCTGGATAATTTATTTATTTATTTATTTATTTTTGGTTTTTTGTAGAGATGAGGCCTTGCTGTGTTGCCCAGGCTGGTCTTGAACTCCTGGCCTTAAGCCATCCTCCCACCTCAGCCTCCCAAAATGCTAGGGTTATAGGAATGAGCCACTGGGCCTGGCTCATCTCTGTACTTTTAAAGCATTAACTCTGGATTCTCCCTGCTTCGGTAGTCACAAATTATTCCACGTGCAACAACACTACAAAATAGTTTTCAATTAGAGTCATAATTTTACAATTATTTATAATTACAGTAGAATTTTAGCAGGATTGAAAAGAATTCATGTAATTGAAACAGTAGAAGAACAAGGGAACAAGAGGGCTATTTTCTGTTTCAAAAATATAATTTTTGAGCTATCACAGCAGTCCGTTAAAACACTAAAAAAAGAAAAAAATCTAATGACAGCCTCTGTTCTCCAATATGGATTGATAATGGGCCCAGAACCTTATAAAACATTTTCCAGGAAGAACAGAATTACTGCTTAATAGAAGCTTAATGCAATTGAGTGGGTTTCACAGGTCCCCTGAAAGTAGGTGGGCTATAAGTGCCATTGGCTTGTGGGGGTCACACTGTAATTGTAGAGTAGCACCAGGAGTAAACTCACCACCTGGTGAGGCTTTCTCAGAACAAGGAGTAAAGCATTCACAGATTGAGTTAGTAACCTTATCTTTTAGGCTTTTCATCCAATTCTTATTAGGTTGTTAAAAAAATCTGATGAAATCAGTCAGTTATAACCTGTGGCTGTTAAATTTTAAAAAGGCAAGACTTTTGCTGAGTTTGGCCTTGGTTTTAGTTTTTTTCTTCACATAAAGTAAAAAGTTTACTCTGTTGTGTTCCTTGTGGATACATAATGTCTCAGATTCCTGACCAACATGAGACAAATGGAGAAATTAGATGAGGTTAATAATAAAAAATAAATAAACCCAATAAGAAATATGATTTCTTTCTATCCCTTTTCAAATATGTCTCACTGAACATTCTGATTTAAACAGGCAGCATAGCAGATAACAAAAGCAGGAAACATTTAACTGTCAGAGCTTGTTCATCCCTGAAAATATATACCAAAGGGTAAAATAAAATACTATTCTAAGTTCTAGAGTAAGTAGCCATTGATGTCAGTGAAGTACCCACTTTGGAGCTCTGTAGAGAACTTCCCAGTTTGGTCACTGAATGGAAAGCCCTGTGAGCAGATGTGTGTATCTCAGGTGAGGCCAGATGGTGGCATGTTGGGAAAGTGATGGGGAAGGGAGACGGCACTCCTGTGTGGAAGTAAATTAGAATTCACCTGGAAAATGTGATCAGTGGAAAGAACACAGAGCTGGAATTCAGGGGAGTAGTCCTGACTTTTCCATAGACAAGCCTCTGAATCTCTGGGACCTTGGTTTCCTATCAAAAAGTGGATTGGACTAATACTATATGGTCTCTTACTCACCATCCATCTCTGTATGCACTGTCCAGAATGGTAGCCTCTAGTCAGATGTGGCTTTCGAGCACTTGAAATGTTCCAGTCTACATTGAGATTTGTGTAGGAGAAAATGCATGCTGGATTCAAAGACTTAATATTAAAAAAACCATGTGAAATATCCTATTAATAGTTTTATAATATTGATGACATGTTAAAATAATTATTTTCTACTTGGAGGGTAAATAAAATATATTATTGAAATTAATTTCACCTCTTTTTTCATGTGGCTACTAGAAAATTTAAATTTACATTGCAGTTTATATCATATTCTTTTGGATAGTGTTGATTTGTATGATTCTGTGAAAAGCAAATCCTCCTTTAATTTCTAACTCATTATTCACTTGGTCTATGAGTTAACATGTATTCATTTGTTGTTTATTCTTTTATGTATATTCCACTCTTCTTTGTTCAAAAATAATTTGTTTATAAACAAAAGTACATGTGCTACAGCAATATAAGTTATTTAAAAAGTAAATTGAATACAGAAAAATAAGATAAAGCAATACGTAAGTAAGGTTGGTACTTAAAATACAACATCATCAAAAGTACCTTCATAGTTAGTAAAACAGTGGTCTTTCAGTGAAAGTCAAGAGCGCAATGTCAAAATGGTTAAAAGCCTAAGTTCACATCCCAGCTCTGCCACTTATCTTGGACAAGTTACTTAACCTCTCTATGTCTCAGTTTTCTCATCTGTAAAATGGAGACATATGATGCTTCTTCGGGTCGTTGGGAGGATTAAGAGGGTCACATTCAAGTATATTTCAAGTTCTTAATAAATAAAAATGGTTATAGTTACTATTTATATTTAAAACAAGTTTGATGAGAGGGATGTAAACCAAAGTATTCTCCATGTATGTTTTGCCAGCAGTCTTATTCAGCTAAGGATAACTTTTTTTATATCTTGAAGAATGAATGGGCTATAGGGATTATGCTTTAGGCATTCTTTATAGGATGATATTTCTCTCAAAGAGACTTTAGATAAATCATGGCATGACAGTGAGTTCGAAATTATATCCTGTGACAAGTCCCTGGAGGGCAGCTCTGCCCTGTTACTGAGTAAGGGCAGAGCCCCTGCTTAAGTTATCTGAGCTGGGTGGAAACACACCCTTTTAGAAGAGTTGAGGGTAGAGATGAGCACTTGTGTGAGTAGAAAATACCTCCCCTCTGCCTAAGCCTGGTCCATTGAAAGCAGTCATTTTCTTGGAGACCTTTGAATAATGTCAGCTTAGCCTTAGTAGTGCAGACTTATTCTTTCATAACTGTCTGTCCCATTTTCAGCTGCATTTATCATTTCAATATTCAGTTTTCTTTTTAAGTACTTTTTAAGTACTTCAAGTGCCTGAAAACTGACAAACGTACATTCTGAACAAGGAAACACTTCCCATACTTAAAACAGGTCTTGTAAATCTGAGAATTTAATACTATAACTGTAGTGACTCTAAACATCCCAATACAATTATCAGTATGTGTACGTTAAAACACAAATCTAAAATGAGTTTAAAATTTTGAGATAGACTCAGTGGACAAATTTCTCTCTCAGATTTCTACTAGGACAAATTTTCTTAAATACCTAAGCAATATATTTATCATTCCTAGACTTAACATTTATGTTTTGATGGTATACATTGTATTTACATGAGTCTCGTGCTATTTCATTTTAAACCATCCCAGATTGGGGAAGACTCATTAAGGGAATAGTTTCACCACCTCAAATCAGTTAAGGTTGAACACTGTATAGTACCATCTCAGATGGACTGTTGGTTATTGATCAGAAATTCAGACCAGAATTCATGATACAGGAGCAAGATATGTCCAGGGTGGTTGGCCCTGAGCTGCAGATAGACACATGTTTCTCAAAGCTGTTATCTGTTAGAGTCTCCAAGAACTCTTTTGGTAGCGCTGGCTTTACAACCTCAGTCTCTTCGGTGGATGTTAGAACCTTACAGAATTACTTCGTTTGATTTAGATGAATGAAGTCTGCAATTCTTCCTCTGGTTGCAGCTAGCTTTCTTCAATTAACTTCCTTTATTCCCTGTTTGAATTCTATATTCTTTTTATACTTTATGTGTTCTGGTGGTTTCTGAACTCTTAATGATATTTTGATGACATCCAATTAGATTCTGAATACTTCACATACCTATATTCAAAGTTAAAACAACAACAACAACAACAAAAATCACCATGGACTGTTTAGCTGAGCGATTTAATTTTGGAGGGCCAGCCCCAAGTAAAACTGATTTCAAGATGTATATAAACAAGTTAGTTGCTCTATAGAGTTATTAGACATAAACCATTCAAATGCCAGGAAACAGCTACCCTCCAAGTGACATCTTTCGATTATGAAGACTGAATTTGAAGCCTTTCTTTGTCCCAGTTCCTAATAATAAAAGTATCAAGGATATAGCAGTGGCTTGTGATTCTATTTTTTCCAAAAACAATAGGAAGCCATTCAAGTATAGCTAAAAAAGAAAATAAAGGAAGTGTAGAACATATACCTATTTTGATCTGACAATTATTTTCAATTCCATCAAGAGTTCATTTTTACCAATATTGATTTGGGAGAGGAAGGAAGAAAGGAGAAAAAGAGAGAAAGAGAAAGGAAAGGAAGGAGGGACGGAAAGAAGGACTTTATGTTGTTCCTAGCAGATTTCTGCACAAAATAAAAGGGACTGTAAGAGTGGTCAAAATAAAATAACTGCTACCAAACTCTTTCTGCTCCTTTTGTAGGCCCAAGAGTTCAATTTGTCCAGAAGGAAATTGACATTTATTTTAGAAAGCATGTCTGGTAAGCTGATAGGACTGTAATTTTAAAGTGATTGAGTGATTCCTTTTGAAATGACTGTTCTCTAGGTCCAAGCGAATGGAAGCATACCACTGTTCAGTTATTTAAGGATACTAGGAAGCACACAAGGGTTACATCAGTTCATGGAGTTTTAAAGTCACAAATACACAAAGAAACGAAGGAGACAGGATATAGCCTTAGCAGGGGCACAGATGGGCCTCATGGGGAACTGGAAAATGCTCTTCAAAGCACCCTAGAATCAGGTGGTTTTCAACTGTGGAGACAGTAGTTGTCTCCTCAGAAGTGGGCTCTCATCGTGCATTATCTTGGTGTGTAAAGCTGGAGGAAGAAAGCCTCTGGGTATCACCAGAAGCCAAGCTTCTGTGATCTCCTTGACCACAAGGTGTAAGAACCACATGGCCTCAAGACCTGTCCTCAGTGCTGGATACACAAGTCCACATGGAATTACTGCTCTTGGATATTTTCCTGGCAGTGAGAATTTTGTGAAGGAGTTTAATTAGATGGCCTATTTATAAACTTTAAAACAGTATCCATATATTTAAGCACTACCATACTTTAATAGAATTGTGAGTGGAACTCTTTAAAAATTCCCCTGATTCAGAAATGTGTAACCAGAGTGGGTAATGATCATCAGGTCCAGTTTTTCCTCACATATGTCCAATTATTAGGGAGTGGGACTACAGAGAAAATATTTTTATGTTTCTATGCAGTTAGGGCTTTCTGAGCATCTTTACTGGAATATGGGACCTAAGCTAAAAGACAAGCCTCAAAAGTTAAATTATGACTGGATAGTGAGAACTCCAGAGAGATTCCCCTCCCCAGAAGTATGTGGTTACATTTGAAGGGGGTAAAGTGGAGTAGGGAGATAAGACCCTGTTCCATGGAGACATTCCCAGGGTTGTAAAGCTGGAGCCACGAGTTTTATCTTCCCTCCAGAGACACATGTTTACATTCCAAAGGGTAAGAACCCCAGATCCTTCCCAAGTTGCATTTGTCTACATTGAGGATGTAAGATGTCTCCCCCATCTCTCAGAGGGGCTGGGGGGAGACAGCTGTCACTCTCCTGTGTAACCATCCAAATTCGTATTTTTGGAGTTCCTCACATACATTGCAGACCAAGTGTAAGATGAAGTCTGGTTCTCATTGCA
The DNA here is from genome assembly GCA_004363605.1 of Indri indri. Taxonomy (NCBI): domain Eukaryota; kingdom Metazoa; phylum Chordata; class Mammalia; order Primates; family Indriidae; genus Indri; species Indri indri. The sequence goes on along the minus strand of RJWJ010002077.1, from coordinate 28,329 downwards.
TCACTCTGAAAGCGGGTGTGGGGAACCAGTTCAATAATTTTCTGTGAGTAAATAGCAATCTGCTCTGCTCCAGAGACCTCGTATTTGGATTCAGGATAATATCGATAAATATAGATATTAAAACTTTTTTGAGTCAGCTCAGATCTGTGTTAAAATGCAGATTCCAGGTCAATTCCTCTATTCCCCTCCCCCAGATTCTAATTCAGGAAGTCTGGGTGCCCATGACCTGTACTTAAATAGCTCCCCCGGTGATTCTTACCAGGCCTAGGGATTCAAAAGTGCTTCTTACAGATGACAGATCTGTTTCTGCTAGCACACTTCCTTAAATTCAGTTACTGTACCACCCCTCCTCCCGCCTTTTGATAGTGTGTAGGTGGGTTTAAGGATACACATTTTTTTTAGTTTAAATGTTAGGACAAAATTGAAGCTTGCCGTATCTCTGGTTGGTCTTTTTTATCCTTGCACACTCCTTTGTTTTGTTTCATTCTTAAAGATAAACACTGTTACAATCATCACATCTTCTGGAATCTTTAGTGTGAACAACAATTTCACTCACCCAACCTGCTGATCTCAATATTTTACCAAAACTTCACTGACTTCTCCATTTAATCATCATTCTTATAATCCCTTTACATTTGTATCTTGCTTCATAGTTTACAAGATGTTTTTACATTTACTGTCCTATTTCATTCTCACAATAATATCTGGGAATAAATAGGAGTTATACTATTTATATAAATTTGAAATATATAGTATTTCAAAATATATTTGAAATGAGATGTGAGAAGACCGAAATGCCGTATTCATGTGGGACAGAAGTTGTCTAGCTATGGTGTTTAGGCACTTTTAATTGCAAGGTAATCTCTTTGTTGGCATGATATCAACAGCTATCAAATAATAGGTGTTCCATCCAATATCATTTGTACTAATTGGGGCTGACCCTACTCCTTCCAAGATGCACATAAACTGCTGCCCTTTCCTGCTTTGGTTCCTTGAACTCCTGGCCTCAAGCGTCCCAAAATATTGGGATTACAGGCGTGAGCCACCACACCAAGCTAGTTCCTGATAACTATTTTTCTCTTAACGAAAAGATAACTACAAATATTAAAGTATCTGCATTAAGAGAAAAAAATCTGTTTTTTTCTCTTACGTGGGAAAGGATAAATGCCTTTGAATCTTTGACTGATTGATTGATTCAGCGTTTCGCTCTGTTTCCCGGGCTAGAGTGCAGTGGTGTCGGGATAGCTCACTGCAACCTCAAACTCCTGGGCTCAAGCAATAGTAGCGGATACTACAGACAAACGCCACCACACCTGCCTAATTTTTTCTGTTTTTAGTGGAGACAGAGTCTCTCTGTTGCTCAGGCTGTTCTTGAACTCCTGACCTCAAGAGATCCTCCCACCTCGACCTCCCAGAGTGTTTAGGATTACAGGCGTGAGCCACCAAGCCCAGCCTGAATCCTTTAAATGTTAAACAATACTTTAAAAAAAAAAAAAATGTTAAACAAGACTTTTGTACTTTGACAGTTTTCAAAGCACTTTCACACATATGCTCTCATTTAATTCTTAACAACCACATATGAGGTACATAAAAGTAACCACTTTTTACAAATGGAGAACCTAGAGTTTGGGAGAAAGCCTCAGGCCATGTGGTCTGGAGGTGGTAGATCCTGACCTCCAAGTGGGACGTGAGGGTTTCAGGTCTCGGGCTCCTCCTGTGAAAGGATACTAAGATTATGATGAAAAACCAATAAGCTGAATATTCTGCTTAAAGTCTCATGAGCCCTGAAATTTTAAATTATTTAAATATATCATTTTCTAAAGTCTCAGACCCTTGGGAACATGAGTTCAGAGGAAAACAGAAAAGAGCGCTGGTTATGAGCTAATATCACCGGCAGTAAGGCACTGATATATCGCCAGACAGAGGCAATGCTGTGATGACTAACCTACCTAATAGCAGTTCCTAAAAGACTGTGCCCCTCCCTGATTATAATTCATCTGCATACACTTATTAAAAACATTTAATAAAAATTCACCATGCCAATAGCAATACAAAAATGTTGATCATTGTCATAGAATCCATTTAGATGCAAAAAAGATAGCTATTAAGACTAGTGTTATAGTCAAAAGGGCAAAAGTTTTACTCTGTTAAGCAGAACAATTTCTCAAACTTTTAATTGCAACTGTATTCAAAGTTTTTTTCAGAATTCAGTTTAATAAGTCTTGCATCTGCCCCTTCTTTGTCTAACACACCATTCTTTTTACAAAACAGGATCTTCAGAGGCAGGCTGGAAAACTGGAAACCCAAGCCACCCTCCGCAGCTCAGGCCTCTGCTCGGTCCCCTTGCATGCCTTTCTCGTGGTTTAATGAAAGCCGCAAAGGATCCTATTCCTTCAGGAACCTGCCTTCACCTACAAGTCCCCTTCAGCCTTCTCTCACGACTCTAATTTCAGATAAAAAGGGGTCCAAGGTAGAATACACATGGATTAAAAAAGCAAACGAGTAACGCAAACCCCCCCTCCTCTTCCATGTTGGGAAGGCATTCTCAACTTGTGTGTGGTCTGGATCTGAGAAACCCATGTGATAACACTGCAATAAACAATGCATGGTATTTCTTTTGTGGGGAAAAAGGGAACCTCAATTAACCATCACCTTCTTTAATACTTTTCTATTCTAGATTGTACATTACTCTTTGATTTGACTGTCTTTTCACATATTGCTATTTAATCTCAGTTTGACAGTTAAGCCATGCTGGGAATGATGCATTTGAATCATAGAACAGAATGATAGATCTGTTTACCAAATAATCTACTTTAAATTACATTACAAAACTATTTCACTCTTCGTGATTTACTGGAAAACAAATAAATTTGGGACTGAATATGTGTTCAATATCCAAATGAAACTCTTTAAGACAAACCAATGCTGATCCTTACTACTTCTTTTAATCAAACTTCCATGTTGAGCAACTGTTGTAATTCTGTCACCAAAGTTCTTTAACTTTAGCAGAATTAGAAATTACATGCATGTGTTTTATTTGTTTTTAAATGCATCGTGGTTATTTCCAGCATGACACTGCAAACCTTATCTAACATTGTATCGAAACACAATCGGTGGCTAACTTTCACGTGTTGTTTGGTCTCCTTTTATCTGTGTTCACTTTTCTTTCTCAAACAGAAACGTGATTAACGTTACTTGAATTTAATTCTTTTCTTGAGGTCAACAGCTCTCAAAGGATTTTGGCCAGGGTTTGGGGTTGTGTCTCCATTGACAAAACCAAATGGTAATATTCTGTATTAAATGCCCTGCTGTGTTCTACTGGCCCAGCTCCACGTGCTCTGATTTAGACTCTTTTCTGAAGTTTTAGCAAACCTTGGCATTTGTTTGGTACTAATTCTCCAGCCTCTGTCATGGTATTTATTTTTGATAACCAACTAAACCAAATACAAGGGAACCTGATGGAAAACTAATAGTCCAATTCCTAAGGAAGTGGAATATGAAACGAGATGGCGTTGGCCAAGTGCTTAGAGTTCTTGAGTACTTGGCTGTTCTAGAATCATTGGCAAAAGAAGTTTTGACAGCAGTAGAACACTTTGATCTTGAAACATTTTCAGTATTGGATCTGAGACATCTAAACGTTCCTTGAATAATTGTACCATTATCTTGCACTGAAGAGACTCCAGATTTGGTTTAAAATGTTTTCACAAATGCAGCTATGTAGTCATTGTGAAGTTGTTTTGATTTTAATACCCACTGAACATTTTGATGAAGTTCTGGGGAAACTGTCTTTACACACTTCCACCTCCCCCAGCTCCAGGTGCTTATGTGGAAACATGTGTCTGTTCTGTGCTGTTGCTATGAGAGAGTTGTATTTTAACATGTAACTACTACTGTACTGTCAGACTGTGACCTCCCCCAGAACTCATCATCTTGAAGGGTACATCCAGGAGAGGATCTGCCATTTCTCACAGTATTTATCATGGCCAGCAACAAGAGATCCCTCCCAGGGGGTGCTCTAGCTACCTTTCTAATATGAATTGCCATCTGTTCCTAATAACTCAGCCTCTCCACACCATCTTGTATTTTTACTTACACTGTTACTCATCACGATTAGGGTCAAAGAAGATAGGCTTATTAATATTACTCCTCTGAGCAGTTGCAGAGGATAATGAATTCTGTACCCTTGACGAGAGATTGAAGAATCATTTCTCTAAAACACCTATCCTTTCATCGGAGGGAGAAAGCGCCCAGAATTCCCTGTCAACCGCGGAAGGGGCAATGTTCTCTACCACTGCCCCATTGAAGGTCATCCCCAAACCAAACAAGAATTTCTTTTTAGATTGTTTAAAAAGAGGCTTTTAGAACTTGCAAATGCACCTACCTTTGCATCATTCACTGTACTCATTTAACACTGAGCTTCATTTATTTTTACAGAGTTTTACCTTCAATGATGACTTCAGTCCCAGCAGCACCAGTTCCGCAGACCTGAGCGGCTTAGGAGCAGAATCCAAAACACCGGGACTCTCTCAGTCCCTAGCGCTGTCATCTGATGAGGTACTTTGATGGCACCGTGATGGAACTGCTTTCTCAAATTGGACGTTTTACCCATGAGCTATCACTGGGAAAATGTTTTTTAGTTTAGATTTTGCATAGAAATAATCAGGACCATGGTTTTATGTTTAATATGAAGTCTTCATGACTTCTCTCCCCTTCTCTGGCACCATGAAAGCCCAGTGTTGTTTGTTTACACTTTCCAGGGACCCCTTTTACATGTATATGTAAACACACGTGGTAGGGAGACTGGGCACTAGAGAGCAGAAATGGGAGAACAGCTCAGGAATCACATGGAAGTTTGCGTATTATCCACTCCCTTTGCCTCTTGCTTCCCCCACAGTCACCCCATCCAGGATTCTGATACTCCCTCTGAATGGGGGTGGCCCCTGATTAAGAATCACTGCAATGGAGAAGCACAGCTTTGATAAGGAAGGCAACCAGGGGGAGAAGCACTTATTTAGAAGCCAGGGTCAAGGTCAGCATTGGCTGAGAATCATCAGGAGATAAACACGTACAAGAGAGTCAGGAAACTGCATTAGCGAGTGACTTAGTTTCTGAAAAAGCATGGTGGGGGGACAGGAAGCACTGTATATAAAGATATTTTTGCTCTAAATATTTGTTCTTATTGATTTCTTTCTAACATGATTTTTGTTTCATAAAACTGTTTTTCTTTCTCGTAAACTTTTCTGCCCATGTTCTTCAAGCTTGGTGAGGTTTTAATTTTATTAAAACTGTGTGCTGTATATGTTGTGTCTGTTTCTATAACACTTTTCTTCTTGATTCTTTTGTCGCTCCCTCACTCAGAGCCTGGATATGATAGATGACGAGGTGAGCTATCAGTGGGCTGTGTGTGGTGGTATATGCAGTATTGTTTGAACTTGCTTTTCTCTCTTTGCAGATGATTTAAAAATCAAACAATACAAGAATGCTTTCCTCTGTAGTGGAGGGTTTCCTTGCGTTAAATAGCTTCAGTTTCCGCCTTTTTCTCTATCTTAGTTTAAAAGATGTCCCTGAGTCAAGAGGATCTCCAAATTCCACCTCTAGAGTTCCTCAATGTATCTCCCATCACCATCACCTTGGCACAGCCCATTCTTTTTCACCTCCTGTTCCTCCCTCTCGGCTTACCCCATTCCCTCTTCTGTGTTCCCCATGTGGGTCACCAAGGTGACTCTGGTCTTTCCTCCAGGACCTATCATCACCTTCATCTTCTCTCAGCTTAGTGGTTCTAGGAACCAACCTGCCCCTTTGTACTATTAAAAGGTGTATTCTGCAGTGGACAGACAGAGCCAAAAGTTTGGAATAAACCCCTAACTATTGAGCTCTATCACTCCTAGCTGCATGATCTTGGACAGATCATATAGACTTTCTGAGCCTCAGTTTCCTCATTTATTTAAAGTAATTATGGATATTACCTGCCCTACCTTCCTCACAGGTTTTCTTGCTACTCAAGTGAAATAATGGTGGTTAAATTTTCCCTAAGAAGGCTAGAGGGCTTAATGCTCTCTTCCAAGTGAAAGATACCTCAATATTTTTAAATGTATTTGTACAAAACTCTAATTTCTTATCAGTGGGTAGATGCAGAGTGATGCATTCATTGCATGTAGAGGTTTATGAAATATTTATTTTCTACATCTGATAATATTTCCAGAGGGTTTTAATGTAAAAGCTTGCAACATTAGAGTGTATTTCCTTAAGCTTCCTACACTAACTATTCTGCTTTATTTGGGGGAATTTTTAAATTTCCAAATACCTAAAAACATGTAGGTAATAAGTATGTTTCTTTTTAACACAGCTAAAACCATTAGCTAATCATTTTATGGTTTAAAAATAAATGTGGCTCTCCTAGGTCAGGAAATTCCTTTTGATAGCATCATATGAGCCATAGCATTTTTTTCCTTTAACAACACTGCATAACATTCCTATCTCAGATCCTTGATGATGGACAGTCTCCCAAACACAGTCAGTTTCAGAGTCGGGCCGTACATGAATGGAGTGTGCAGCAGGTTTCTCACTGGTTAATGAGCATAAATCTGGAGCGGTATGTATCTGAATTCTGTGCCCAAAACATCACTGGAGAGCAGCTCCTGCAGTTGGATGGAAATAAACTTAAGGTAAAGAATTATATGTCTATGTTAGGTTACCAGGTATAATTTGTATTGCTCATAGTACCTAAAATGTTTTCATTAGATAAGATCATTCTGCATATCTGAGAGGTAATTCTCATCAATCAGCAGAAAGGATGGTGAATTATTTCTAAGTAGTAAATGAAGTTTCGGAAGGTCCATCAGGGGTTCTAAATCAAACGGTAGGCTGCCGAGAAGAAGAGCTAGGGACCTACTCCATTGCTTCCACCTAGCAACACATGGCCCATATATTAACTCTGCTTACTTACTTTTGATATAGTACGAGTTTTAATAATGGTCAATGTGGACTCTTTTCATCCCATTAGAGTTGAGACCCAGATCCATGAATCTTCTTTTCCTTATTCATGTCTCCCTCACCCTCACTCTTCCCCATGTACCACTCCAAAACGGGGACGATATCTCCCCAGAACTTATTTCCCCAAATATGTGCAGGTCGTGTCTTCCCTCCCCGCCTCCATTGCATTCTCATTTCCACTCATCCAGTCCATCGCTCTCAGAGACCGAGGTGCCACCCACCCCTGTGGGAAAGGGCAAAAGGAGCTTACAGCAAGTGCCTTGCACCCCCCACCACAACCTCCCCCCCTGCTAGGCTGATGGGCAGGTGAGTATCTCTTGACAGTCTTGAAAAGGTTAGAGATCAATCAATAGCTTGTGAATATGAAGGCTCCATTGACAAGGCTGTCCCTGTTGGGGAGATAGATGCATCCCGCTGTTGATTCTGAAGGTCACGAAACATTTAAAGTACATAACCAACTCCCCTTATTCTGAATTCCAGGCTCATCGAGCAACCTCCTCATTATAATCAGGCTTCCTTTATAGGTCTGCCTACAGGGAGAGAATGGCTAGTCATGCTGACATGAGCATTCTGGCCCCAAAGACATTTTTGGTTCTCATTGTAAATGAATACATTGGCAGAAAGGAAGCCATTTCAATTCTTCTTGCCCTTCTTGGAGCCCTCTGTGGCAGCAGGTGCCCACTTCTACCCTTTGAAAATATTGATGAGGTTAGCAATACTTTTACCTGTAAATGTCTACAGCCCAAAGGTTGGAGAAGTCGAACTATACCCTTTTTGCCTTCATTCACCCATTAATTACCAATTTGGACAGCATTTACTTAATGAGCTTTAGAATGTACTTTGCAAGAGACTTTGAAGAACAAAAGAACAAATAAAGCACAGCCCCCCAGGGTATAAATCAGGTCTTACCTCTTCTACCTATGTTTAGTTTATGAGCCTGAACATATTGTGATATTAATGCCATCAGAGGGGCCATTGGTTTTCAAATTCAGTTTGCGTTTCCTTCTTAGGCTCTTGGAATGGCATCATCCCAGGACCGAGCCACAATCAAGAAAATGCTCAAGGAAATGAAGATATCTCTAGAGAAGGCTCGGAAGGCCCAAGAGAAAATGGAAAAGCAGAGAGAAAAGCTCAGGAGGAAGGAACAAGAGCAAATGCAGAGGAAGTCCAAGAAGTCCGAAAAGATGACATCAACTACAAGGGAGGGCGCTGGTGAGCAGTAATACACCCGCTCTCTTACAGAAATTCTCTCATCTTCCTGCCCTGTTCTCCTCTGGAGGATGAAGAGAAACTGATTATAGGGGTAATTCTGCTCTAGGCAGATTGAGGAACCATGTGTTGAATGACTGCATTTTCTGCAATAGAACGGACTCTTAATTTCAACCTACTGATATAATCCCCAGCCACCTTTGGTTTATTGACAAACCAGAGATCTCATTTGTGAGAGGTACAAAGTAGTTGTGTTTCTCTCTTCTCTTACTTACCAACGTCTTGTGTTGTGTTGGGTGTATTGTGTCACTTGGAGAACTAGCCCAACAAGAACATGACGTGCCCGGGTGTTGTTAATGGATCACTGCCTTTTCGGTGTGGATCCGAAAACTGGACCGTTGCACACATCTGCATGGCAGAGAGCACCCTGCCTTGAGATCTGGGATCACTACTTACTTCTAGGGCTGCAGAGTCCACTCCAGTTTGTAGGAACAGTTCCCCTCAATTCTTTGTCTGGACAGTGAGACCACCCTGCTGGGGAAGTATGGGTGCCCTGCCACACAATGACGTACTAAGGGAAAAGGCAAGCAAGCTGTTCTGCTTGCTGGGCATCAGAATGAGAGAAAAGAATTATAGTTATGTGTTAACTATAGAAGAAAGCAAAGGCCTTAAGAATGTGGATGGGAGTATTACCTTGGGGGTCTGAGGGTATCATTTATCCTCCAGATGTAGCTGAACAGGGGAGAAAAAAATCAGACTTTAATGCAGCTGTGGGACATTGGGATCTGTTGTTTACTTTGCTACCGCTGTGTTTTCAGTATTTCAGCAACACTGGCAAACATAACACAGTTCCTTTCTTTTCCCCAACAAATTGAACAGGAAATTGATTTTTAAGGAAACCACCATTTTCAGGTTTCCTCTCCTGGGAAACATTCTGGCTGGTCTTCAGCCCGCCTGTGACACAATCAGGAACTCGTCACATATTTTCTACTCAAGATTTCCCAAGTGGGCTCAGTTAGTGTTTTAACAAATGTACTTTTAAGAAAAATAGAAATACCAGTTAGAGAAAATTTAGATTTGAGTAACATTCAACCAGAGAACCAGTTTTTTTGAACACAAAGAATGTTCTTGTAAAGGAGAGCTGTCACTTGTATTTTAGAGATATTTTTAATGGTTTTTCTGAGCCATTCCCTTCCACACGTTAGAGATTTCCACTTTACAGTTAAAATTTGTGTAGGGCAGTACATAGGGTGTACATTAGTAGCGGAGGAACTTACACTTAATTTAAAGCCAGTATTAAAGAGTTCAGTATTTCACCAAAGTCAAGTGCAGGAGACTGGGGCAGAAGGAGAAAAAAGCTCATCTTGAGATATTTCAAATGAAAAGGGGTTTATTTTATTTATTTGTTTGTTTACCTTTTATGCTTATGTTTCTGTTTCTCTTTGCTACGTTGGCTCTAAATATGAGGTCATCCACTTTCCAAGGGATAAGTTTCAGAGTAAGACTTGAGGTCACGTGACTTGTTGGACAAGTATTTTACTTTCTTTACTACGTGGGGGTGTCTGCTCTGTTCCCGGCACTGTCCAATTCCCCGTTGGAAGTGTAGGGCTTGGGGGAAAGCTTTCAAGCACTACAGGTGACAGACAAGGTAAGGGGACCCCTACCCTTATAGCCCTATCTCATATTTTAAACATCATGGTTTGATTTATTTTATTTTATTTTATTTTTTGGCTTATCTGAATATCCAAGTTCTGGAATTGTCTAAATTAGAAATTGTTAATTGTGTTCTTTCCTCAAGGCCTGTCTCCTTTTCAGTGCCAGAGCATTGTCTGTTAGGCTTCAGCCCCTTGTCACTAGGTACAGATCATTTATTCAGCCCTCAGAAACATCAACATAAAGTAACTCTGTGTTTTACAATGATTAAAGTCACCACTATGTTTTTCTCTCTATCTTCCTTTTGGGGTATTATAACAAAACTGCCATATACTATTAATATACTATTAATATTTTGAGATATCTGGTGCTTTGCTATTTTTTAATACCATGAGAAATAGGAGCCACTATTAGTGAACTATAAAATTTGGCAAATCTTTTCTAATACTAAAAAACTAAATTAGTAAAAATCTGGTAATACTAGTGCTTGCTATTGTAAATGTTTGCCATTTTTGCTGATCTTTGGGAAAAAAGTGACCTGGATCACACTGGAAGTTTCACTGTATTCATTTCAAGAGTGGAAATAGAAGGATAATTATCATAAGTTATGTTTACACTTTGGTAATATTTGAAAATGGATGTATATATTGGAAATGTCTGTAAGTCTCTGTCTCTGCACCTAATTTATGATCTGTTATATTGCATTTTCTTAAATGTCATAGAAGTATTTGTAACTTTATTTGTACACTTACAATGTTTAGATGAATGTCCAACTGACAATGTTATACATCAAATTCTTATTCTTTAAATCATTTAGTTTGTATAACTACTTTGATTTTTTTTAAGTTAAATTGTAGTAAATTTAGGTCTAAATGAATTACCTTAACATTACTGCTTAAAACTGCTGACATTGTAAAAGACACTTGATTTTATTGTCCAACAAAGGATAAAACGTAAACTGATTGATATAAGGGTATGAAAACAAAGTGAAGGACCTCAGATCTTGTGAGCATTTTGTTTTCCTATTATTTCTTTTATTGACTCTAGTGCATGATACTTAATTGAAAGTTCCAATGTCTTGCACAATTCCTACTTTTATTCTAGTGGTTTTCAGTGTCCATACAATTTAACACAGAATTGTTGCTTCATGAACCTTAAAAACTGCAGTTTTTTATTAGCAGAAAATGAACAAAAAGGGAATATCTGGTTACTATAAACTTTATTCTCTAAAAGAGAGCTCAATATGACTCTAACAATAGCCAAAAGTGTTTTGGGGATTAGGTTATGCTTCGTGGGGAGGGGATGTGTGGAGAGGCCAAGCCCTAGACAGACAGCATTGTATGAGCTCTATCTGGGTCATTTCCAGTAGAGGACTTCAGTTTTATAACAGATTTCTTAAAGACCACCTCCCTTAAAGTAACTCACAGTTTATGTAATACTTTTCCCTTTTTTTTTCCTGAATCAGAAGTTTACTACAGAGTGTTAAGTTAGGACAGAAACCTCATTTCACCCATTCTAACGCTTTGATGAAGTCCACCTTTAGTTTCATGATAATAAAGCTATTCTGTGGCTCTCATCCTTTAGCTGGGATTGACATCGATTTCCCAGCCGCAACATCATGTAAGCCTTTTTAGCCCATGGCACTTGATGATTACAGCGTCATAGGTGCTAATAACTAAACTCTACTTTCAACTGACATAAAATGGAACCGTCTACGGTGTGTTCCTTTGTTGTTGGAAATGAGGAACCAACCCTTGCCACTACCTGTGACCCTATAGTCATCTCTGGCCTGAAATCTTAAAATATCCCAGGCCCAAGCTACGAAAATGATCACAGGATGTTTTGTTCTAGCACCTCGGCCTTTATGGTTTTCGCTGAAGACAAAGAAAATCTAGGTTCTTTGTGCAGTAGGGTTAACATGTGCTTGAAAATCACATTTTAGAAAAGGTAAATGAAAATTTGCATTTGTGTATGTATTCTGATTCATTTATAAGTATTAAAGGTTATATAGACTAAGCTTCAAGAGGAGACCCAATGTTTAACAATAGTGTTCAAAAAGATTCTAAAGGAAGGTGTCCCAATAATTCTAAGAGAAACATCTACACTTTGGATGTGTTGTAGCCCCCTCATTACACTGAAATTTCTAAGAATTACCAAATTCTACTTGCATAACTAATGGTACTCCCAACAGAGCTAGAGATGAGTGGCACTTTTGTGGACAATAGTCACTAGGGTTCATGTTACCTACTTCATGCAAAGACCTTAGTGTTTTCTGAATGAAAAGGTAAAATGGAAAAGCCCAGTCTTTTTATCTTTTTAAATTTATCTTCAATCAAGCATCTACCTGTGCACTATTCTAAAGCTAAGCATTTAAGGATGAGTTCTAGAAAGAAAATGTCCATATGTTCCACTAGAATTGTTTTGATTATTATATGGGTGGGGGGAAGTAAATTCTCAAAAGAAAGTAGTATTATGAGAAATCCGAATGTGCTTCAGTGATTTCATTCCTGAAAACCAGCCTGGGTATGTTGGCAGATTTTGTTTGCATTTGTCTTGGGTATTTAAAGTCTCAGGAAATTTAATCTTGGTCCAAAACACTGGGGGAAAAAATAACACCAGACAAAACACATTTGAGTAACTTGAAGTAGCAGCATAGAATAGGCCCAACTAAGAAACAGAGAGCAAAGAAAAATCCTGTAGAATCAGTTTCCCCCTGGAAAGCAAAAGCATCAAGTTCTGTTTATGGTAGACAGAGGGTCCTTACATGCTTGCGCGTGGGTGTCTGTGTGGTCTTGCTGAGGAAATGGTTGTTACTTGAAGGGTCACACATGTGAGCATGTGGACCAAGCACAGCCTGTGACCTGCTTCCAGACCCTCAGAGTAGGGGGTGAAATAAACATGATAATTTCCAATGCTTGACCCTACCCCAATCCCAAAACCACTAGGGATTCAACAGTAAGACGTAAGGAATAAGAGAACAACAGACAACTTCTCGATAACGTGCATGCCGTCTGTATAGATGTTCAGAACTACATATGTGCGGAGTATAACTCCCACCTTATACATATACACACAAGCCACAATCATGGCGTAAAATAATGTGTATAGAACTTGATAATGTCAGTAGGACCCTAAGCTGTAATCATAGCCTTACTGCCACGTTTTGTGTTGTGTATACATTGAATGCTCATAGATTTTAAAAGATTTTTTGATCTAAGTATTTCTACTAAATGCACTTATCCTTCTACATGTTTATATATTTTGGTAAAATTGATTTATTAGATACCTGGTATTTTAGTATGATAAAATTTCTTCAAATGTTTGGGTAATGCTTTGATGTCAAGATTGCACATTGCTGAGTTAGCGCTCAGAAGAAATTTATGCAGCTTTGGGCATTTTCCAGACTTGCAGACTGCAGTTTTCTTGGCTAAAAATTGCACTGTAATGCGTTCTCGTGAATTTGTTCACGCTTCTAAAACACAATTGGTGGCCGTGATGCTGAAGTCACTCACTGGTGACTCTCTGGTAGCAGTGGTGCCATCACATGACCATTTATTTACTCCTTGTGTAAGTAATGACATTTTGGTCATTGCCAAAAATAACACAATTGGTTGTGAGTGTGAGTATGTTGTTGGAAGGGGTACACTTCTGTTTCTTTCAGCTATTTTATTTATACACCCAAGTTTTCTGGTAAGGATTTAATCGTTCATTCATGAAGGAACAATTAGCCAGAAATAATTAGATGACCGGAAACAGTGAGAATGAAGAGGCACTCCAGCTAGATAACACCTCCCAACAATGTCGAATTTAGTTTGTGCTTAGTGAAATTCCTTAAATATATATATGTATATGTTTTCCTCAATCTTATTTAATGTCATAACTACTGCTTTTGTGTTTTTTAATGGTGTTGCAATTAAACCACTAGTACACCTGCTACATATTACTGACAAAACTGGACAGCTGAAAAATTAAAAAAGAATCAATTCTGTTCCACTGTAAGAAGTTGATTTATTTTTGGCTTTCTTTATATATTGCTAAAGGAAAAGAGTTGTTTCAAAATAACTTTAAGTCCAATAAATATGGATAGCATGTTACCTAAAACTTTTAATTTGTACATTTTGAGGTCTGATTATTTGCATGGAAGAGACAATAGTGCCACGTCTGAATTGTTCTCTTGTGCGTGGTTAATATGTACTTCTCTAGATTGTTCCGTTTCAAGTGACATTCCTTACTCTTCAGTTTTCAGAAACATTCATAGCAAAATACCACAGCAGTCCTTTGTTTTCTGACCAATCTAACAATACCTGTGATTAAATTGACTTTGTTAGTGTAAATAAATTTCTTGCCAATGAGTATTATTGTTGTTAGACAACGAATGCAAATAAAAAGAGAAATACCGAGATCTGCCGAAGTAATTTTTTCTTCCCCTCTCCCATTTTCACCTTCCACTAAAACAAGCCTTGACTGGGTAAACCTGTATTAACTGTCAAAACATATCTGTCAATCAAGAGCAAAGTGCACATTTTTCATGGAAATGAAACTAAAAATAAGTTTTAAGTCTGGTGAAGTGTAAATTGGCAGCTAGAATTACATTTGAAAGCACAATTATGGAACTGGGCATGAGGTAAAAGAGCAAAGCCTCCACTCAGAGGCCCCTCGCCAGCTCTTGTTCCCCTGTCGCTGCTGCTTCAGCATCAAAGTCTCTGTTACCTGCATCCAGGAAGGCCTGTGACAAGTCCATTAAGCAGTCGACCTCACACAGGGAGGGGCAAGCTGAGAAAGAATCAGGGCCATCCTAGAGTACAGGGTTATTTTAAACAATTTTGTCTCTAAAGCCTTAAAAATTCAGAAGACTTGGATATAACAAGTGAGTGGTATAATTTCATTCTTTCACACATACACACACGCTATAATTTATCTGTGGCTAAACCTTTGGCAATGCAAAAGTTTAGATCTAGGCATCACAGAATAAATGAATTAAGTAAGCTGTTTTCCTCATTAGGGAGTGTGTATTATGAAATTCATAACCAAGGCATGTCCCTTTTTATCTTGAGTGTATGCTGCATTAAATTGGATAGCTTTCTTTTTATTGGCAGAATTTGTTTATTCTAAGAACAAGGAAGAAAAGAATATGGTCATTTTATTGCAGATGTTATGGAGGCTAACTGCTCAAGAGATTTCTTTTTAAATGAGGAAATATGTGGGGTTTTCCCCCTAAGCACCACATTCATTGATGGTTTCAAAACAATATTTCAGAGAAGCCGGCTTCCTGGGTTGTGAATAGCATCTCTGAATAATTGAGCATTCATAGGGCACATGATATTATGCTCACTGAAATCGTGACTAAAATAACTCCAGTCCTGATGTGAAGAAAGTGTTTCTTGATAAATAGCATGTTCCTGTTTATTACTTTAAGTCAGTGGCCTTAAACTGTTGGTGGTTCTCAATTTTTCAGCAAAACATTTTCGCCCAAATGCCAGACCGTCATCATGACAAGTGCCTTAGAAAAACTTTGTTGCTAAATTGACTACCTTAATTTAATGTCCCAAAGAAATAATTCAACATGGAGGCTATACCTTCAAAATGAACAAATAAATGAAGATAGATAACCTTTATATATCAGCTTTTATAACAAAATAATGTCATGTTTTCTTCCTACTCATGTCCCTCAAAAGATAGCCAAAGGTTGTTGACCTTTTCTATTTGTTTTTTTACCTTTTTATTTTTTTTTCAGCCTCCACTGAAAGTTAGAATGGGGGAAAACAACAACAAAGAAAAACACCCCAGCACCACCACCTCAACAACAATACAGTCTTTAGGGACACTTAGCTTTGCCTGAATCAATTTATGGGCTTTGCTCTGTATCTAATCATTGAAGCAAACAAACTCCCTCCTTTAACCAGGTCAAAGAAACTACAATGTACAAAATTTGTGCCAAGATAACAGACACTCATAATTTTCAGGTGTGACAACACTTCCAAGCATTTTAAGATTTTCCGATATTCCATTGCTACAGGAGAATTGAAAATGCAAGAGTAAAAGGAGAGTTGGGGTAATTTAGGTTAATGTTTACTGAGAAAGTCATATCCAGAAGGGGAAAATGAAAGTCTGACTATGCCAGTATGCCTGAGGCTTAGGGGTAGCTTTGTAGTGCACATCTAGTTCTCTGCATGTGCGCTGAGTGGAGCTCTGAGGACCTGTGAGCTAAACCTGTTCTTGTCTGCTGAGCAAGACCTGGCAAGGCAGCAATATGTTCATGTGCTTTCAGGGAACACATAAGTTTTGGGGAAAGTACTTTTGGGGTCACATACAGTTATTTAAGACCTGACAGTTGGTGTAACAAATCTAGCCATTTTAATGAGAAGGATTTGTATTTGTAAATGAAGTTTTCAAGTATTCCAAGACTGATTTGATACCACATTCTTCAAAACAGCCAGTTAAACAGCACTGGGATGCCTCATGATGTCCAAATTTAGTGTCCGCGTTCATTGTTCAGCTGAGATCACTAAGACGCTTAGAATGTGGCAAGTGGTTGAAATGATGGGCTCAGAGTTTCCATGGCCTGGGTGCAAACTGGCCTGTTAGAGCTCACAGTAAAGAGCCTTGTGGACCACAGTGCCAACCAGTAGTTTTCCCTTGTACACAGAGGCCACCGTGCTGCCTTGCAACACTGTGCCATTGTCTGCGTAAACCAACGTCACTTTGGGTTCTTCTGTTAAAATGTTCTGGATTCGAAGCACCTATCAAAGAAATAACAATAAGTTAACATGTTTTTAAAAGTCACGAAAGACAACTTTAAGCATGGGGTCCTTTCTCCATGAGAAGCCATATTATCTCATGTAATTAGATAAATGATATTTTGATTCAAAATTACATTGAACACACCTATTTCCTCATTTGTGGATTGATAGGTTTTGATTATGTGATCGTCAACAGAGATAGAGAGCACACAGACCCACCAGAGCTGGGTAGGAAATGTAAATGGGACTGTAGTCAAGATGGAGGAGAAGCTGTCACTCAGCAACAGCCAAATTGTTGCCATGTTGTAATCCAGGTCAGTTTTTGTGTATTTTCAGATAAACCAGGAATTTATAATGTTTACACTTAATTCCTGGTTTTTAAATGCAAGTAATCAAAGAAAAAAAAGTATGGCCTCCCAAAATCCCATATCTCTGTACCACACTCGTCCATTCTTCTGAACTTAAGGTCTCATCTCTAAATGTGTAAGATTTTATGAATTCAATTTCCTTCACTTAAGTTGAGAAATTTGTATCATTAGCAACAGTGTAGGATCATGTTAAGCTGACTATAAGAAATAGTCAATATTTAATCATTCTGGCTGACAAAAATAGCAATTTCAGATGATTCAATCTAATATAAACAGCACTACACTGAACTGAGGCAGGAGACCTGAGTCCCAACTTGAATCTTCCACTTACCATTTGTTTCTCACCTGTAGAATGAGATGAGTGGGACTAGATTATCTCCAGATTCCCTCTCAACTCTTTCTATTACTAAGCCTTTAGAATAAAATACAGTGACTTGAAAACAGGATACCTACATCACAAAAACACCAAATGTGGCAGACTAGGAAGGCCAGTGTGCATGGATATAAAAGGGTCAATGGGAACATTCAAAATAAACACTCATACACTGTTGGTGGGACTGCAGACTAGTACAATCTCTGTGGAAAGACATGGAGATACCTCAAAGAGCTACAAGGAGAACTACCATTTGATCCAGCAATCCCATTACCGGGCATCTACCCAAAAGAACAAAAGACACTCTATAAAAAAGACACCTGCACTCGAATGTTTATAGCAGCACAATTCACAATTGCAAAGATGTGGAGACAACCCAACTGCCCATCAATACATGAGTGGATTAATAAATTGTGGTATATGTATACCATGGAATTCTACTCAGCCACAAAAAACAATGGTGAACTAGCACCTCTCGTATTATCCTGGATAGTGCTGGAACCCATTCTACTAAGTGAAGTATCACAAGAATGGAAAAATGAGTACCACATGTACTCACCATCAAATTGGTTTTAATGGATCAACACTTAAGTGCACATTAGTAATAACTTTCATCAAGTGTCAGGCAGATGGGAGGGGGGAGGAGGGGATGGATATATACACACCTAATGGGTGTGGTGCACACCGTCTGAGGGATGGACATGAAGCTCTGACTCGGGTAGGGCAAGGGCAATATACATAACCTAAACATTTGTACCCCCATAATATGCCGAAATAAAAAAAATGACCTCTTTAAAAATGGCTGGCACCAAAGACAAATGTCTTAGGAAATTACCATAGCATTAAAATGTAGTAGTTTCTTACAGGGAAATAGTTGATGGTGCACCTTGGTTTAACGAAGCTTCTTGTTAATAAAACTAAATCACTCTTCTACGGGGCAGAGCATTAGATAATGAATTGTTACTACTTTTTGCTATTCCTTAGCAGATCCATCATTAGAAAGCAGTATTTTTTTTCCAGAACAATAAACCAAGTTCATGCTATAGCAAATGATCCAAGTTCACCAAATGAGCTAACAAGCAAGAACAAATTAGAATCTAACATTCTGCTCAGTTCTAACACTGAGTACTCTACAGCATACATCTCTTCAATTCTATTAAACATACCATGCAGCAATCCTAATAGCTAAAAACTAGCAAAAAGCACAAAGGATTGCCATTACACTTGATCACAATTCTTCCTGTAAGCCTCGAGATAAAATGTATGAGAACCATAATGTAATTGGAAATATATATTTGATTTTTTTTAATGCAAAAGATATGGGCTTTTTTCTATTGAGTGGGTGAGACTGACACTTAAAACTAAGCTTTAAAAATACAGCAGTAGACAAATATGTCAGAATGATACCATGTATTTGATGTAAATAACAAGTCTAATTAGTACATACTGAAAACTCAAAATAGAAAATACCCCGTAAGTCATAGTAAATGTTCAAATGCCTATAGCAAAGTGGGTTTCAAGACATCTGCACTCAAATGTTTATAGTAGCATAATTCACAATTGCAAAGATGTGGAAACAACCAAAGTGCCCATCAATACATGAGTGGGTTAATAAAATGTGGTACATGTATACCATGGAGTTCTACTCAGCCACAAAAAACAATGGTGAACTAATACCTGTTGTATCAACCTGGATGGAACTGGAGCACATTCTTCTAAGTGAAGTATCATAAGAATGGAAAGACAAACACCACATGTACTCACCATTAAATTAGAACTAATTGAGCAACACTAATGTGCACATATGGTAAATAACATTCATCAGAAATCAAGCAGGTGGGAGGGGGAGGAGGGGATTGGTAAATTCACACCTAATGGGTATAATGCACACTATCTGGGGGATGGGCACACTTACAACTTTGACTCAAATGGTACAAAAGCAGTTTATGTAACCAAAACGTTTTGTACCACTGCAATATTCTGAAATAATAAGAAGAAAGAAAACCAAATCCTTATTTGCACTGCCAAAATGGTTCACTGAATAAAGACCATGAAACAAAAATGGAGTGTTTGAGTACTATGACTAAGACGCAAGAAGAGATCTTCTAAACCAAAATAATCCCAGCAAATAATTTATCTCCCCATTCTGCAGGGAAGATCTAGAGAGGCTAGACCCACATTCCTGCATCACAAAATGTGCTCTCGGACTGGTCCACTGCCCTGCTATGTCCATATATGGACACACAGGAAGTGGGAGTTGAATAGAAAGCCAGGTAACACACAAATGATTAAACCATAGCAGTGAAGAATATGTTTTTTAAACTGGTGAGGATTCCCAAATTAGAGAAACTCACTATTGAAATAAAGATAGGGACCTCTGTGCAGTGCTGGGTCTCCTCATCCTGGCCCCCCAGGCCAGCTCTCCACTCTGCTGACTTCAACAGAAGCTTCCTTCGAAGGGGCTCCCTTCGCTCTCTGCTGCCACCAGCAGCGGCAAGCAATGGGATGACTGAGAGGAAGGCGGGGTATTTTATTTACTCTCCAGGCTTCCTCCTTGTGATGTTGCTGCTGGTTGGCTACATCTCTCCACCAGAGGCCAAGTTCCTCTCAGACAACTCTTTCCCCACACTGCTGTCTCCTTGATCTGGCTTGCGGTAGCCATTTTCTGACCCCCTTGCCAGCCCCAGGTCCTGCGTTATCCTCTGTTGCTTCCCCTACACTCTGCCCAGAACTTTGCATAGAATCCCTCTATTAAACTCCCCTCAAACTACCAATTTATATGTGCCATCTGTTTCCTGCCTAGACTCTGACTAAAGCCCCTCCAAAAACCTTTTTTATCCTGATCATTTAGACCATCTATCCATGCCCCCCCCCTTTTATTTGCACACATAATTGAGAACTATGTTTTCAACTAAAAAATAGTAGCTGGGAATAAAGTCACTGATCAAGTTCATTTTTCAAACTAACCTCGGATGCCGGAGGATTCTCTGGGTCGTGGTAGAAGAGTCTCATGCCATCGGGATGGCATCCAACCCAAAGGTCCCCTGTCACAGGATCCACGGATATGTTATCCACCAGTGTGTCAAAGTCGAGGGACTTCCAAGATTAAAAACAAGGAGAGAACAAAAGACAGAAAGTTGAACACGATTGCGATGGAGTAATATGTCAAACAAAACTATCCTGCAGTCCTTGTTCACTACACTGCTGTTTCCAGGGACACAACAATTCTGTCCCATTTCAATAGGGCTCAGAAAATTCCTCTTGCCTTCCATCTATGCTAGCATTTTGTCAGTTTCCAGGGCAGATGGGGTAGGATGAAGATACAGAAAGCCAAGAAAGACTGTTAAAAGTCAGATGAAATCATTTGGACTCACATCTGTGCATGAACCTAAAACTGAAAAAAAAAAGAAAGTTTTAAGTGCAGCGTAAAACAGTTCCTTCTAAAATGGCATGTGCAAATGATATTTTTATAAGCATTCAAAAAACAACCAGGAAATGTAGATTCATCTCTGATGAGAACATCAGTGAATGTGGGCTCTTTACTGGCTAATCATAGGCTGTGCAGCCCTAGAAGAAAGGATCGCCCGGGGTCTAATTTTTGCCTTGGAGTTGACAAAAGTTTGTTCTTCAGTTTCCTGATGTTATTTAACTCCCTGCTCTTCTGCTGTTTATTCTCTAAATTTAAGTTGCAAGCGTGCGATGACTGCACAGATTGCTGTCGAGGCTTCGTAGCAGGATCATAAATAATACCAATGATTCTTAATTCCGCCATTCATCATCTCGGCTGCCGTCTACTGGGGAGAAAGCCCATCTATTTGTTCACCTCCAACTCTCAGCCGTAGAAACAATATCCACCAGGTACCTCAGTGCCCAGAGACCCTGTAAATAACTGGTGGTGACTCCCTGCGAAGGCCAGAGCGTGGGCGGGCAGCTGCAGCGAGGGCCACTGCCCCGTGCTTCCTACTCAAAATGAGAGCCGCCCTCGCGCGCCCACGGAGGGATTAGAGGGCTCGAGCCTCAAGGCAGAGCCTCATCTCACCTTCCTGCAGAGCCTTCACTCCTTACCCTGGAAACAGGCAGGGTAGCCGAAGGAGGCAGCTGAGCACGCATCCCCTGGTCAAAATCAGCTCCAGGCTTCCTCCATCCCCTCCCCACCCCCCGCCCGCATCCATCCCAGAGTCAGCACGCTGCTCCGATGTATTCATTTCTTTAAATGAGGAACATGTTTGTCTCAGCGCTCTGCTATTATCTTTGGAAAGGGTACAGCCACAGCGGATGAAACCTACTGGGCTGACAGTCGGAAGTGGGAGAGGGAGAAGGGCACGGAAGCCTGGGGTCCCATCCGTTCAACACGCAATTACTGAGCTCCTACGTGTGCTCTGCAAGAGCTCAGCACCTAGAGAGTGCTGAGTATCCGGCAGACACGGTCCCTGCCGAGGAAGAGCTGACGGTCCAGCAGGGAGCCTGTTCTGAGTCCAGAAATCAACTCTTGCCTTGCAAATAAGTAATTCCTAGCCACGCTGACTCACTGCAAGGCACGTGGGTATCACATCTCACCCTCCCCCAGATCCGAGTGGAAAATTTTATGTTCCTTAAGCAGAGCAACTTAATAAATTATTCTTTTGAGAAAAATTGTATTCTCTGTTAACAAATATCCCAATTTTTAAGAATTGAAGTTCATCGAAGTGTGGCTAATCTATTAACTAAGTCTTGAGATCTTTTTTTGGAAGGAGGACAATTATTTTTATTGTGGTAAAATATATAACATAAAATTTGCCATTTAACCATTTTTAAGTGTACAACTAAGTGGCATTAAGTATAATCACAATGTTGCGCAATCATCAGCACTATCTCCAGAACTTTTAATCATCCCAAGCATAAAACCTGCACCCATTAAACAATAACTCCCTATTCCTCTTCCCCCGAGTCCCTGGTAACCACCATTCTATTTTCTGTTCCTATAACTTTATTTGCCTATTCTAGGTTCTTCGTGTAAATGGAATTATGCAATATTTGTCTTTTTGTGTCGGGCTTATTTCACTTAGCACAATGTTTTCAAGGTTCGTCCGTGTTATAGCATGTATCAGAACTTCATTCCTTTTTAAGGCTGAAAAATACCCCATTCCATGTTTATACCATATTTTGGCAGAACATAAACCCATCCATATCTCAGCACAAATTTTAAGATTAGCCTCAGCCACTTCATCAAATGACTTGGCACTCCCAGTATTAATTAAGTGGTATTAGTTAATACTATCCTTCAAAAGAAAGAATAAAACTCCAGTCGAGAGGTAGCCTCTACTGAGTCGTTTTGATGGGAGACAGACATGATCTGTTGCCAGGACTGCGACCCAAACCTGACATAAGCCTCACCTTCCCATCTTGCCTTGGTGGGAGCGGAGCCCCAGGATTCTGTCCTGAATGTATACTGAACCAGGTTCTATTCTTACAAAATTCTTTAACTTTCAATTTACAGAAAAGTACCTCTTGTTAAAACCACAGTTTGTTTTTATTCCCTGAGCCAGTATGCGTGTATGAAATTCCATTTTTCTTCAGCTAATACCAAACTCCCTGCCAATGATTTTTAATGTCAAACACGATGTTACATTTGATGTTGCTTCAAGATAATTTTCTCCGAGTGAAGCCCCTCATGACAGTAGCTCAGATGTGCTGATGGGAACAGTCACTCGATTGGGAGGGACCGTGCTTCCTGCTGTGGGCGGGTATGGCAGGAGAGCAACGTCTTGCTGTTTTTCCGCGATGGAGGCCTGCTTTCATTACGTTCCACTTTGTTCTTAGTCTCTCTTCCCCCTCCTTTGTGTTTTTATCCTTTTTGACTCAAACCTTAGACTGGACCGGAACTTGTGGGGGAAGAAGATGAACCCCTGAAGCACACCCGACTCCACCACATTAATTTAACAAGCATTGGTCAAGAGTGCCGACTAGCTGTTGAAAACTGTTCCAAGAACAAACAGAAAAAAAAAATTGTCTTTGTGGAGCTTATACCCTAGTGGGGGAGTCAGATAATAAAGATGGAAAATAAAATGTATAGTATGTTGGTAATAAATGCCAAAAGGAAAAATAAAGCCATAAAGGAGACAAGAAATATGTGGGGTGGGAGAGCAGAGCTGCGAGTTTAGATGAGGCGATGAGGGAAGGCCTCACTGAGGTGACATTTTAGTAAAAACTGGAAGGAGACAAAGGAGAGCGCCATGGAGATCCGGAGGAAAATCCCAGAAGGGGGAACAGCGCCCCGTCCTGAGGCAGGGCCATGCCTGGGGAGCTCCAGGAACACCCAGAGGCAGGAGAGGCAGGGCAGGGGCGCAATGGCTGGAGAAAAAGGTGGAGGGGTGGTGGGTGGCCGGATACCACAGCAGCCACCCTGAGCACGGGGGCTTTGCAAGTACAGAGGAGAGCAGTTCTGCATTAAATACATGTTGAGACTGTTTCTTGGCTGTTCCATCAACATAGAGGGAACAAGAGAGAGAAAAAGGAGGGAGGAAGGGTGGAAGAGGGGAAGGAAAAAAAGGGAGGAAGACATGGAGGAAGGGCGGGAGGACCTGGAAACACATCCCCAAGCTTAAAATTGACTGGAGCGGAAAGAATCAAAGTTTCATAGGTAAGATGTGTGGTTCGCTGTTTACTCTGCAGTTGAGTCAAAGTGAACAGCAAACACATAACCAGGCTGTTGATTCTTAATAAAGCAGTGAAAAATTGGTTCTTACCCGCTCCAATTAGACAATCCTTTTTTCCTCACATTTAATTTCACAAATCAATTAGAATCTAATTATCGCTCTGCAAACTTATAGTGTTAATACATCTTACCTTCAATGGAGTTAAAGTCCAATTAGCATGCTTTTCATACACATGAATCTTATGAGCCAGCGATTCAGCCACATAGACATACCTTCAAAGAAGAAAGAGCTACATCAAAGTACTTGAAGTAATGCAATTCAAAAGGTTACAGTGAAGTTGTAATAACTCTTCCTAGGGGAGAACTTTGCTTAGGAACTGGGAAATGGAGCCCATCTCAAAGTACACTAAATGCTGAAAGAATTCAGGGAGTTTACAGTGCACAAAGAGGTTTAACCTCTGAAGTTATTTCTGAAGGCGAGAAGCTATTTGTCCCCAGTCAGTATGGAAACGTGGGCAACACCACACACCATAAAGATCTTGTAGATAGTCTAAGCACTGTGCATCCCGGAAGAAAAAGAGAAACTACTGCTTAATTATCTCCTATTTTTGAATATCAGGTGATCATATGAATAGTTGAAAGCTGTTCATGCTGCTTTTTCTAAATATATGTTACTAACTCTCTGAAGTCCTTGATGACATTAGGTGAGGAAGGATATAAATGAATGGATATACAAACGTATGTATACACTGATGCCACCCAAAGTGCAGTCCCCAGACCAGTGCTGGTCCGTAAGCTGTTCGTTATGGGGCCACCCCTAAATAATATTACAAATCAACTACATCACTAAGCACACTGCTTAGTTACGCTGACTTTTTATTTCACAGGAAGACTTTCTTGACGAAGGAAGCAGTGCCCTGATTTACATTTTGGGGCAAGCTTCTTATCTTTTCACAAACCAGCACTATTGGCATATATACATGCATGCTATGAATCTCATTATACGCTCAAAAATCTTCCCTCAAAACAAAGCCACTTATTTAATATTAAATCTTTATCACAGTTCCCCCTCTTGAAATGTACTTTTTTTTCCAAAAAGAAAATGAAACCAATATGCCTTCACAAAATAAAAAGCTTACCCCCTGAAAAATTAAGATATTTTGCATTTTTTCCTAATTTCATCTCACTAGGATAACATCTTAAAATGTATGACGTTACTTAGAAAAGGAATGTGTTTCCAAAGATATCTCATGAGAATTCAAGTAAATCATTACATTTTAAAGAGTTTCCATACTTGCCATCGGGTGAAATGCTGATTCCATTAGCAAAATCGAATCCTTCCGCCACCACTCCAGCCTCATCTGGAGTATAGTAAACAACATACGACCATGATAAACCCAAATAGAACTCCCAGGAGCGTAAGTAGGGGTGGACAAAATAGTGATCATTTGTGGCATAAAAGTGCTCGGGTCCCACAGCGACAATATCATTCACACTGCAATTAAAACACACACATATAATATATACAGGTGAAGGTATTGAACACAGTAGGATTATGAATTGTCATCATGACTGTCTATTCCTAAAATCAAGATAGGGGATGGAGCCCTCACACTGGCTGTAATGGCACAGAATTAATATGACATCAGTGCTATGTAGACAATCCTCATAGACAATAACTGGTCTAAGAAATCCTAAGAGGTGATTATAGCACTGTAACATAAAAATCCTATTAGCTGGCTCTTAAAAATAGTGTTATGGTGTGTGTATGTGTGTGTGTGTGTGTGTGTGTGTGTGTGTGTGTGTGTATAGATATACTAAATTCAGTGGGCATTAAATTGGGGCAGAAATCATTATCAAGGCAAAACGTATCTGTGCTCACATAGAACTGACTCCCTATCAGTCCCAGGCATCATAAGGCAATGGAAAAAACACTGAACAGGCAGCCTGGAGCCTTGTATTTTAGTTAAAGTTCTGCTACTGTTAGCTGTGTGATCTAGGGAAAATAAATCCTTTCACATGTTGGGGTCTCAGTTTCCTTATCTGTGAAAGGAGGATGATGGACTGGTCTATCTTCCAGACTTAAGGTTTTGTGATTCTAAAAGGAATAAAATGTCCAGGAACAAGAATGCTCAGAAACAGTATGATATGGCTTTTTTTCTTCCTGATTAGGATTCACTCTCTGTTACTGAAAATGTTAAGATATATGAGCCTATTTTTCTGCTTTAATAGGTACAATAGTGAACACATAAGTGAGTCATTCTTTGCTGATTGAGGTGATGGAAGTTCCCCAGGGCCATGGTCTTGGAGAAAATTATCTCTGTTCTATTGCAGAGGGCGTAATGGCCAGCGCTTCCGCTCTGACGCAGCTCTGAGCTCTTGGGCAAGTTAGACAAGCATGCAGAGCCTCAGTTTTCTCGCCTGTAAAAAGAGGTTATATAATTTTCCCGAAGTCATATAGCTCGTTAGTCGAAGACTAAGGGTCAGAATCTTAATTTGCAGATTTGCAGTGGGAATGACAATGAGACAATGCCTGGTGTGTGCCATGCAGGGAGCCTGCCACTCAATAAATCCTCAATCAACCATAGTCCCTCTTACCACATGGAAAAAGGTCTAGGAATTTAGGATTAGTCTGGACAGACTCCAGACATGGATCTGCAAGCTGGCTTTACTTCCTCTTTTTTGAAACTAAATTTCTGAAATTAGTATGCATTTCTGTCATTTCCCTGTTTTTCATAGGAAGGAGCAGAGTGGAATGAATGGTTTGGAGCAATGGCTTTGAAATCTGATGGACTCTGTTTGAATCCTGACACTGCTTGCTATGGTCACAACATGGGGCCACAGCATGTCATTAAACTTTGAACCACTTCTCTGAACCTCAGTTTTCTCTCTGTACTTTGAAAGGATGGGGTAAGAATAAAAAGGAATAATTAATGTAAAGGCCTTGGCACCATGCCTAGCATACAGTAAATGACCACTAACAATAGCTGTGACATTATTATAATGACAGGCTTAAATGATAATAAATTCAGTAATGGGAACATTAATGTTATTAACAACCATAAAATACAAAGCAAAAAATACACATGGCTAATCCTTGGGTTGAGAGAGCAGAATTCTACTTAACTGTGGCAGTTATTTTCAGTCTTGTTCTATGCTGCCAAAGACCAATATTTTTGCAACTGGCCCAGGAAAAAAATCCTCCAACCCCAGGAAACTGGACAAACCTGAGAATGTCCAATATTAAATGGCAAAGCAAAATAAGTGTTCACTATTTTGCGGTGGTGTGGAGCACCAGCTCTGGACTCGAGCTACCGGGATTAAAATCCCAACTGTACCGTTTACTGATGGGGTCATCTGGGCCACTTTACCAAATCTCCGATCTCAAATTTTTTTAACCCACAGTGGATATAATAATAAAACACAATTAAGACAATATTTGTAAAAAGTGAAGAAAATAATTTGTTTAAATTGGTTAGTGCAGCACTTGATTTACAGTTAAAGCTCATTAAGTCATTATTATTGCTATTATTATCATGATTAGCCCAGTTTCTTCATTCTACATACTTCTCCCCACTTTAGATCTTGGCATTCTTCCCATTCTCCAAACACTTGGTGATATCATTCTCTCCCCAAAATACATTTGTTGAATGAATATATGAATAAACTCTTCCACCAAGAGCTGTTCTCTGAATTTTCACTCATCCTAGGGGTGCAGAAGAAGACCTGGGCTGTAGTTCCCACTCAGCCTCCAATTAACTGACCTTCGTCAGTAAATCAATTTCTCCACAATCTCAGTTTCCTCATCTTCAAACCACCAGGTAAGAAAGGAGAGGAAGGAGCACTGATAACACAGAGTGCACGCTGCGTGCCAAGCACTTCGCTAGGCACCTGCAAAGGGTACAAATCTGGATTTACAAATACGGAGGCAGTCAAATGTGGTACAGAAATTATACAAATAGAGTTGGGATTCTAGAACATCATAATAATTAGGAGGTAAAGATTGTTTTGGAAGACGGTGTCAGGTTGTTGTCCTAAATCCATCTCCAGATTCATAAGCCATATCTTCACAGGGACCAAGCAGAGAAGTTGACTTTACTTTGGGTTGACTGGGATTGGGGATCCTTGGGTGTTTTCTTTCTCCATGTGTTATATGGTCGAGGAGCCTAGAATGGAACTGAGTGTTACCGTAGATCTGCTTGTACCTAAATGCAACCAAATAGAGTGGAGGTAGTATAGGAAGGTCTTAGAGGCAGGTCTAGATTTTGGATCATCTCTTAGATAAGTGTTTCTAATTCACAGAAACATCTACGATTCTGTTTTTTAAAATAAAGATGAAAATAAATAAATTAGTCTATG